>JAJAGP010002691.1:0-55697 GCA_025084515.1 Ancistrus triradiatus | reverse complement strand
CACACACACACACACACACACACACACACACACACACACAAATGAATCACCGCAGTGTGACGTGCTCGTCTGCTAAATTAAAAGCGACATCAGGATAATTGCAATAACCATCTGAAAAAGACACCTTTTGTCTGACACTGCCCTTCCATCCTTTTCCCTGCCTGGTCTCTGCAGGGTCTTGAGGCAGCCTGAAATATCTTTTTGCCATTTTTAACCTTTAAATCCATCACCTGACTGCAAAAGATCACTATGTTTCTCTGCCGAATAGCAATCCAATTTGGAGAGCAGCTGGGGTAGAGGGAAAGCCTTACACAATATCGGCTTTCTGACAAGGAAGTGCATCCTCTAAATGTTGGGCTCTGATCTCTTCTTGGAGGAAAGAAGGATGAGTTGGCTCTGTTTGTGTGTGTGTGTGTGTGTGTGTGTGTGTGTGTGTGTGTGTGTGTGTGTGTGTGGAGAAAGCACGTCTTGATGCGTTGTACTAGCTTTATTTGAAAGGCCCTACATTTATTAAAATCGCTGATGCTAAAAAAAACCACATTAGGCTTTTGTTAAGATACAAACACTGTGACAGTGTACCAGGAAATACATTTCATTGTTTAGTGGCCGCCCAGTGGCAGGGCAGAAACTAATTTACTCTTTCATAGGGAGATGTGGGTTTGATCCCTGACAATGCCATCCAAAACAACATGTGTACAGAAGCTGGCATTTAGCGCCATCTTCCAAGTGTGTGAGTCTTTCAGTGTTGTTACATGAGCTGCTTTTCGAATGGTGGTGATGGCTGGCTTTATGTGTCATGGAGAAAACACATGCTAGCTGTCACCCTCCCATGAAGCACAGTTAGTGGGTTGGCAATGACTACACTGAAAGAAAAGTGGGGTTAAATTATGAGCATATGTGATAGCTGTAAATACAACTACAAATATGGGCAGATGTTTATAAGCATGTTTAATAAGCAAGGAATAGTTTGCTTTCCATTGTTCGTGGACAACTTTAAAAAATCCTTGGAAGTTTAAATATTGTTAAATACAACATGTTTTACTCCCTTGCTATATCTGGGACACTGTAGCTATGAAATGATTAAACAATATCAAACATTTGGAACTGTTATGAGCTGCAATGAGTTCTCTCAGTGATTCTGTTACTCAGTGTCACATACATACCTATACACTGCTTCCTGTTCTAAGCGTACACACTGTCTGATCATCTATGGCACCTTGGGATGTTGTGGGAATCATTAATAGATGCAGGTTTTGAGCTGTCAAAAATACAGAACAAGTGAATAATAAATCAAACCCTTATTAAATATATATTAAAAATGAGTGTCTTTTATTTTGTGTTGTGTGTGGAACTGTACGGGGAATCGGTGAATTATGAACACAAGAAGATATAATGTAAATACTGGTAAATGGTGCTCATTTGGCTCAAGGAAATAACTGGCGCATTTGCAGCATTTTTAACCATACTGCATTGATGGTAAAAGATAAAACAATACTTATGTACATGTAAACAAATTCTGTAAAGCAAAAATCCTCTCCAATATAATTAAATAATATGTATATGTGCTTTATACATTGTTAAAGACTTCTTAGCAGTACATATAGAGAAAGCCATACTGCTAATCACGTAATCCAATCATTTAAGAAAATCTCTTAGACTAGACAGTAACTTTGTATATACAGTACTGTTCAAAAGTCTTAGTCCACCATTAGATTAGATGTACCATTATTTTAGCAGTGCTATAATGACCATCTGTAATTATCTTTGCCTGAAGAGTGGCATGTATGTAGTGTGACCTCCCCGTACACTTGAGCAATACCAGCATATGGCACCTTCATCTGGATTCCAACATGACCCTTCTACAGTCCAAAGAATCCTAATCAGGAATGTTTTTT
Organism: Ancistrus triradiatus; assembly: GCA_025084515.1. NCBI lineage: Eukaryota > Metazoa > Chordata > Actinopteri > Siluriformes > Loricariidae > Ancistrus > Ancistrus triradiatus. The sequence goes on along the minus strand of JAJAGP010002691.1, from coordinate 53,802 downwards.
TTGGAAGGGCAGCAGCCAAGACACCACTTTTTCGGAAGGGGAACAGGGTGAAAAGGCTAAGATATGCTAAAGCTCACAAAGAATGGAATGAAGATGAGTGGAAAGGAGTATTATGGGGTGACAAATCCATGTTTGAAATTTTTGGGTCCAGTCATCGACAATATATGGTCATTATACCATTGCGAAAACAACAAATCTAATGGTGGCCTAAGACTTTTGCATAGTACTGTAGATTCAGGACAGCAGGTTTGTTGCCTTGAATATCATTGTGATAATCCCAGATTTCAATATAGCAGTATATCAGATGGCATACCCCTGCTGGGCACTTCGCAAGCCATTGTGGGTGCGGTGCAGTGAAGAGGATTTGCTCTTTGGGAGCACTATTTTGGAGACAGCATCAACTTGGTCATTATAGTTCAGACTATTTTTGGACCCATGTAAGCCCTCATGGTTCTGCAGAGGATCACCGGTGGAACTGGTGCGATTGAGATATAGTGAGATATGTTGATAGAGATATAGTGTATTTTTTGATAGTGATCCACTAATTATTTGGCTCAGCATCTCTTTGCTTATGTCAGATCATAGGTTTTAAACAGGGCTTGATGTGAAAGGAAGCAAAGGTTAAATATGAAGCTTAGCATGACATAAGGAAGGATGGAAATGACAGGCGCAAGTAATCCTCCAGGCTAGAGCAAACTCCTCAGTAGTCATTCGGATGAAAAATGACAACAAAGTCAGCATCTGCCTCCAGGCCATGCTCGTTCACTGTCTGCGTCTTTTTTGGCCTGAAAGGCGTTGCCATTTTGAGGACTATTGTAGTGAAGAGCAACTTCTATCAACCTTCAGATGCTGTAGGTGAGAAAAGGACAAGATGTTATTTTTATCCAGCCGTGAGTTATGTTGGCCTCTTTTTCTGCGTTAATGCCAGTGGTCAGGGCAGCAGATGCAGAGAAGAGATGGGCCAGTAAGCCCAGGATCAGGAGACAGGCGATTATCCTAAAGTCGAGCGCTTAAGACTTCAAAGTGCAAACAGCTTCAACCATGGAATCAGGCACCACTTTGAGGTACAGAGATTGTGTGTGTGTGTGTGTGTGTGTGTGTGTGTGTGCGCGCAGTCGGAAACAGTTGCTGTTTTCCTGGGAGGGTTGGACAGGCTCCTCAATGGACTTGTTATTTCATCCAAAGCCTTCATCGCACTACATGCCTCAGAGAGAGCTCACAAAGTTATTCAAGTTTAGTCATGATGCTGATTACGAAGAGACAAAGATTTCAGTCCTATGTTAACATGTGCAGTGGTGTGAAATGTCTATGAATGGTTGGTACTGGGGGTGTCATGTGCCCTGTTGCACACCTACAGTCTCAAGGGGGCTTATTTGCTACATCAGCACAAGCAAAATAAAAAGAAAACATCATCTTCAATAAATTTGCTCCGTGCTCAAGCAAGTTTCATTATATTTGATTTGTGAAGCAATGATGTAGCAAAGCATGTCATAAAATCCTTTAAACAGCAATAATACACTGCATGCATGGGTCCTTCATGGCTGAGTTGCATTTTATTGCCCGTTGTCCACAGACCCCTGCAAGCCCCTCACAGTTCATCAAAGTCTAGTGATCCCATATGGCTGGTGGTACAGCAGAAAAATATACAGCGGTGCAAAAATATTATACTTGGCCATTTATTTATTGAGTAAATGATCCAAATATTACATATTAGTGAGTGGCAAAATTATGTGAACCGTTGCTTTCAGTATCTGGTGTGACCCCCCTGTGCAGCAATAACTGCAACTAAATGTTTCCTGTAACTGTTGATCAGTCCTGCACACCGGCTTGGAGGAATTTTATCCCATTCCGCCGTACAGAAACAGCTTAGCTCTGGGATGGTTGGTGGGTTTCCTCACATTAACTGCCACTTCAGGTCCTTCCACAACATTTCGATTGGTTTAAGGGTCAGGACTTTGACTTGGCCAGTCAAAACTTAAAACTTATTCTTCTTTAACCATTTTTGGTAAGAAGGCTGTGGGTGCTGGGTGTTGTCTGCTGCATGACCCACCTTCTCTTGAATTCAGTTCATGGACAGATGTCCTGACATTCAATTCTCTTTAGGAATTCTCTGATTGTATAATTCAGAATTCATTGTTCCATCACAGATGGCAAGCCCGTCCTGGCAGATCCAGGAAAAACAGGCAAAACCGTTTTGAAACTACCTGACCATGTTCACAGAGGGGATAAGGTCTTTATTGCTGGAATGTAGTTTTTTCCTTTTTAAACCAAAAAAGTTCAATTTTGGTGTCATTCCATCACAAAACAGTTCCAGTATCCTTTCTGGGCTGTCCACCTGATTCCGTTACAAATGCAGATGAGCAGCAATGTTTTTGGAAAGCAGGGCTTTCTCCTTGCAACCCTGCCATGCCACCACCAATTGTGGTTCAGTGTTCTTTTGATGGTGACTCAGTTGAACATTAACATTAAGCCAAGTGAGAGAGACCTTCAGTTGCTTAAAAGTTACCCTGGGGCCTTTGTTGGACCTCACCAAACTATTCACCGCCTTGATCTTGGAGTGATCTTTGTTGGCTCGACCGCTCATTGAGGGAGGATAACAATGGTTCTGAATTTCCTCCATTTGTACCAATCTGCTCACTGTGGATGGGTGGAGTCCAAACTCTTTAGAGATGACCAACCTTCAAATTAACTGCTAATCCTAGAGGTTTCACCTGCTTTGCCACTCCTAATATGTAAATATTTGATCATTTTCCTCAAAAATAAATGACCAAGGGGTTAATTTTTTTGTCTATTTTTAATGGGGTTCTATTTATCTACTTTTAGGACATGTGTGCAAATCTGATGATGTTTTAGGTCATATTTATGCAGAAATATAGAAAATTCTAAAGGGTTCACAAACTTTACCACTGTACATCCTGATGTCTTTCAAATTCCTCGCTCATTCTTTGTAACTCAACTTGCATATACCTATTGCTTGTAGAGTGCAGGAGAGAATCTTACCAGCTTGGTGCTCTATGCATCCAGCTGAATCATCTGGTTACTTACACCCACTTGATTGATGAACATTTTGTCTACAGAAGGACAAAGGGAGGTGGATGCTGGATGAAAGATTAGAAGTTGGATACTCATAGCAATCGTGTGGTTAAATTCTGTATAAAACAGATTAATACTAATGTACATATAGATGTACAGTATCAGTCAAAAGTTTGGACACACCTACTGAAAATCATATATAGTATTTCTCTTGTATAGCCATTTCATCTAAAGCTTTAAAAAACAGAAATTTGTTTCTTACATAAATATAAGTACAGGCCCTCAGTATTCTAGGCCATTTAAAAATATGCAAATAACTATAGGCACATCAATCACACACCCAAAGAGCATGGTTTCCCAAAATAGATTTCAGAGTCTGTAGTTCTTTAGCACATTGAAACTAACAAAATGTCACTCTGACAAGAACATTGTGTATGCACATAAACTGATTTTCCTAAATAAATTCCAAATGAATTCCCATTTCTTTATTGATGGCAAACCTGTGAATTATCAAAGCTGTGCAGTTAAAACCATGAATGCTGAGGATTGACTGTAGTTAAGTTTGTCTATGCTAAATGCTTACCTACAATATAGATTATATAAAAATGTTTTAAGCCAACATCTCAAATTTGTGGCGACAGAGAATGATTGCAAAGTGAATGCAGGTGCCACAATGTGTGCACATAGACTGATTGAGCAGCAAATACATCTCAAAATCAGATATCTGATTTGAATTACTTTAATGGCATCAAGGCCTTTTTTTGAACTGTAAGGTAAATTAAATAGTTAAAACCAGGAAAATATCTTCAACAGCAGTTGTGTCCAAGCTTTTAACTGGTACCATGCAGATATGCAGATGGCTTGTAGGCTGAGCAAGGAACACCACACCTTCATCTAGCACATATGTATGTAAGGAAACTCAGTGGCACCTGGTTGGCAGCCTTATATGTGTTTTTAAGGTGATCTTAGCATTGAAGGCACCCACACCTTGAGTTTTGTAATCTCAATCCAAAGCAAAATCAGTCCAAAGAAACCATTACTAGATGGGATACACTGATGTTGTCAAAAAGATATATTAGAGAATGTGCTGTTCCTAAAAGTAAGCACTTCACATAAATATTTTATTTTCATGCTGCAACCCATGTGATCATGGCTGACAATTTTCTTTTATTCATGCTGACTACCTTAGTTATTATTATATTTATCATTATGAATTCATTTTAAACTTAAAGAGCAACGCCTTTTAATTTTCGCACTGCAATACAGTCAGTTTAGCAGCAGGTATCAGCTTCTCCTTGAAAGTGAAAGAAGAAGGCTGTTTTACCCTATTTAGTCTGGCTCTGCTATTTCACGGGTGGGAAATTAAAAGTAAAATCCTGTTAGTTCTTGCCTTTGATTCCTTTGCATATGCTCTGTAGGATGGTAGAGCTCAGGTGGCTCTGGTGCATCATGTTTGTAAGGCATGGAACTACTGACTTTGATGCACAAAGTGAAAGGCAAAGGAAACATAAGAAACAAGTGCAATACTGAGCCAATCATCACCACCCTGTTCTGCTGCACTCCTTTCCTATTCACTTTGTTCAGACACACACACACACACACACACACACACACACACACTTCTCCCTCTTGGTTCTGTCAGCCTACTCCTCCCATCTTTTTTGAAGTATTCTCCTCTCCCTATCTGATATTTTGACAATACTCCATAACCAGAATAGTATGTGTTGCCATCATCCTGGGGCTTTTCATAATATGAAATAGAACTAATTGACTGTCAGAACTTTGTAGCATCTGCTGTTTTTGCTTAAAATGTTAGAATCACAGTTATACAATGTTACTATACAGAATGTAATAGACATGAGCTTTCTGCTTTTGCCATGTATTATATATATATATATGTGTGTGTGTGTGTGTGTGTGTGTGTGTGTATGTGTGTGTTTTGCACATGAATTCATTAACAGAACAGAACATTATTACCTTAGTTAGACAGAAAGTGCAGCCCTTCACCTTCTTCCATATCCTCAGAACAACAAAGGACCATGACGCCACATTCTTTCACATTTTTGCCCATGTCTGAATTTCGATATTTTTCAGTATCTGGGAGACCTTATTTAAGAGAGTGGCTTTTCTGTGTGTGCAGGTGTGTGTTTGTAGGTGTGTTTATGTGTGTAGAAAAGATTGGCTGGTTGCTATGCACCGTTCCGACTCTCTTTCAGTGGCCCCTTGAATGCTAGAGTCGAGTTGCCATGGAAACACTGACCCCTGGGAGTCGATGCTTTTCAGGAGGATCCTCTTTTTACCCAGTGATTCACAGCACAGAAAGCACAAGGACAAAAAACTCTGCCTCACTTACTTGCTTCTTTCTGTGTCCTGTAATAATAATACATTTGTTTCAAGATGTCTTAGCTTTTCTGTAGAAAAAACTTGATGTGTTTATCTTTTCCTTTCATTCTGTTTATGTTCCATGCTTTATGCACGTTCCTAGTTCTTCCTGATATGGCATCTCATGTCTATTCTTTAAGACAATGTATTTGAAAATCCTGGCAGGCAGACATATTGTATGGTACAGAATGAAGAACTCTTTTTGTCGCCCACCCAACGTGAACAAAAACATCAGCCGTAACTGTTTTGCCCTTTCTGACATCATCTCCTAAGTGACTCAGAATACCAGAACATGTTTGTTCTGTAGTACAATGAACTGAACTCTGTTTTGATTAGATCAGTATGCAGGGAAAACTTTGTGTTCCCCATTGGATGCAATTTCAAGCTCAAGAAACCATGGTAACCACTGTTTATACTTCCCTCATCATTGTATTTTTAGACTGGCAGTTTACCACCAGAAATATGAACCACAGGATGCTCAATCAGGCCAAAAGCGTCCCACCTCATTGACTGAAATCAATCACTAGATCGGATTTAGTGAAGAAATGGTGCTTATCAGTCAGTGCACTGGTTTGACGGAGTTGATCAGTGAGTAGTAATGTTCTCCGCTCTGCTTTTGTGTTCTCCAGGCCAAGCTGATCGTGCCAAACAGCACAGCAGGACTGATCATTGGTAAAGGTGGAGCCACGGTGAAGGCGGTGATGGAGCAGTCGGGCGCATGGGTGCAGCTCTCGCAGAAACCAGAGGGTATAAACCTGCAGGAACGCGTGGTGACGATTAGTGGAGAGCCTGAGCAGAACCGCAAGGCTGTGGAGATAATTGTGCAGAAAATCCAGGAGGACCCACAGAGCAGCAGCTGCCTTAACATCAGCTACTCCAATATCACAGGCCCAGTGGCTAACTCCAACCCCACAGGCTCACCGTATGCTAACTCAGCAGAGGTCATGCCTGCTGCGGCCGCGGCAGCCGCTGCCACGGCCTCCAGCCTTCTGGGCCAGGCCAGTCTAGCAGGTGTGGGCGCCTTCCCTGCTGCCGCTATGTCCAGTTTCTCAGGGAATGACCTCCTGGCCATCACATCAGCTCTCAACACATTGGCCAGCTATGGATACAACACTAATTCCCTTGGCCTGGGGCTCAACCCAGCCGCTGCCTCAGGGGTCCTGGCAGCTGTGGCAGCCAGCGCCAACCCTGCTGCAGCTGCAGCCGCCAATCTGCTGGCTTCCTATGCCAACGACGCCTCCACCAGTGCAGGCCATCCAGCCACTGGCTTGGGAGGATTCACGCTAGGGTCACTGGCTGCTGCCACCGGCGCTACCAATGGCTATCTAAGTGCAGCATCCCCACTAGTAGCAAGTTCGTTACTAGCCACTGAGAAGCTTGCTGAGGGTGCCAAGGATGTGGTGGAGATCGCAGTCCCTGAAAACTTAGTGGGAGCCATCTTGGGAAAGGGAGGCAAGACGCTCGTGGAGTACCAGGAACTAACAGGAGCCCGAATCCAGATCTCCAAAAAGGGAGAGTTTGTTCCTGGCACTAGGAACCGGAAAGTCACCATCACAGGATCACCTGCTGCCACGCAGGCAGCCCAGTATCTCATCAGCCAGCGAATCACGTACGAGCAGGGTGTGAGGGCCACCAATCCACAGAAGGTGGGCTAAAACAGAGAGAGAGAGAGAAGGAGTGGGGGATGGATGGAACAGAGAAAATGAAAGGAGGGCAAGAATTTTGAGAGATCGTCCACAAGCGACATGCAAATTTCAGTATTAAAAAAGATGGAAAATATAGTCCACTCTGAAAGAAAAGAAATGAGTATAAAATACGAAAACCAAGAAAAAAAAACATGTAAAATGTATATATGGGTTTATTTCTTAAGTTTTGATCTTTCAGGATTTTTTATTGGTTGAATATTTGTTTTTGCTTTTTTTCTGGGTTTTTTTGTGTTTTTTTTCTGGACAGTGGTGAATGGTATTTCAGACTGGCATGCTTGCTGCGCTCCCAGTAGGTGGGTGGGGTTGGGGGAGAACAGGGTGAAGCGGTTGGACTTCAACCTACGTGGAATCAGCCCTGTACCAATCGCCCTCACTTCCTAGCTGACTTTTTTTTTTAATCCGCAGTTTAAATATCCTTTGCCCATATTTCTACTGTCCTGTTATGTGGGCCTGATGAGAAGTGCTTTAGACTTATGCCAAATTTCCCTGTGGGGTCAGTGGTATACATACAATTGCCCTTAACCCTTAACTCATAACCAGCCCACTAGCACAGGGCAGGCTTGAATTAGGGGTCATAGGAAGCTGATTGGGGACTTTCCTTGTGCCACTACCCTAAAGCTAGAGATCCCATTAACCAGGAGCATGCCATGCAAGGTTATAACAGATTTTGCTAGCATTTAGGTTTGAGAATGCGGTTGGGGGCACAGCACGAGTATAATGCACCTACTTGGGCCAGAATCTCAAGTTAGTACCAGAGAACGTGAGCCTCTGGTATTAATCTAAATACTATTTTAGTAGTAGTGGTAGTAATACTCTTATTACAAAAAAATGACCACCAATATTATTTATTAATATAATTTTACCCATCAGGACTGAGGTATTTTCATTTTTTAATCTGTGAATTCAGGTTGACATGAATGTAAAGACAATATTTTGGATTTAACTTTTTTTTTTATTTAAATGGATTGACTAGTGTGTCACAGTGTAATATATGTCTTATTTAAGTCCAGTGACAAACGCACTGTCGGCAGAATCTGAGCGAGTAGAAGCAGTAGTCAGATATTATGTACTGTACATTAATATTAATACATAGAACACACACTCACACATACACTACATATTCACATATGAAGACAAAGGGAACCATGTTTATCTGAGTTAAGGGTAGACAAATCAATGGAACTAGACAATTTACATACATATCTAATTTTAACAAAGAACGTAGGCTTTTGCACAAATTCAAGGGAGTGTACCCATGACACAAACAAACTTTCCAGTTTTCCTCTGATCAAAGCCCTTTCGGACTGGTTCTTGTCTTGAATTCCAAATCTCCTCATTTTTTTTTTATTCGAAACTATGGTGCACTTTTTTATTTACTTTAGTGAGCTAAAACTTTTACTCGAATCACTTGTCAGAGAATCTGGATTCATATATGTTTCATATCAAACAGAAATATGTCTCTACGAAATGTCTCTTTGTGGACAAATACTACTGAACAACTACGAATATGAACAAATTTTTTGTTCTGATGAGCACAGGGAGACCTGCACACTACTTATTAAGCCAACACATTTTTGATGAATATTTTCATGGTGGCAAGGATCTGTACAAAGTGTTGAACATATTCAACATATTTTCATACAAGGCAGGTACCATTTATTTGGCACATTGTTTTAAAACGATTCTCTGTACTCATCAGAACTCCAAATGTGCTGCTACAGAAAGTCCTATAGTCCTGCATTCTTTTGTTTTGAGAATACACTGAATTTTGTCTTAATGCACTGCGAAGCGTGGAGGCCAAGTTGGAAGGCCCCAAAGTCAGGGTTCTATATCATAAATAAGCAGTTAACAAAAAGGTATATGAGAAGATTGTACGTGGAAACTTTCAGACAACAAAACCTATGGCTTAAGCACTGTAGGCTGTCAGCAAAACACAAATTAGAACAGACTGGTTTGCTACTCGCAGAAAACCACATATTTAACTAACAATAAATAACAAGTTTCTTTGGATATCACATTTACAGATCTTCCCAGTTTCAGTTTCTATTACAGCAAGTGGCAATTATGGCACTATACAGTATGAATGGGGTGGGCAGGGATGGCCATGTCTAACGTTGAGGATGAGAACAAAATCCCATAGTGGCCCATAATCTAATGCCATGCATGTTAAACTGAAATGAAATCTACATACAGTACCATGGCATTCCTGCATTTTATTCGAATATGAACTGGAGGAACATAGGAACAGAATCTAGACAGCAGTGTGCTCTCTCTTCACTGACTAGAGATTGTCTTCCTCGGAAGTCCACAAAGCCAGGGAGGGTAAATCTGAACCGATTGGTAAGGAGGCTTCTTTATTCCCATCTAACACCATCAACCTTCCCTCACCTCTTCTCAACACCTCTTTACCTCCGTGCACCCACATTTTGACACATCAACCCAGAGACCCCTTCTCTCACATCTCTCCATGGGTGGCGATGTCTGCTGCTGAAGTGCATGTTTGCTTGCCCTTTTTACAAAACAGTGACTGGACAGAAGAGAAGATGTGTCCTAAGCCGTTGCTCTGTAGGGAGAAAAACTTGAACTATACGAACAGAGTGTACTATCCTTCTAGAAGTGAAACTAACCAATTTTAGGGTAAGAGCAGTCAGGTTGTATAGGAGCTGAAAACCAGAGTACCTTCACAGGAAGTAATAGGTACAGAGCAAATTGTTTCCATCCAGCAAACAAGAAACGGTTGCATTTGCATCTCATTAAGAACAATAATTGTACTAGTTTCCGCAGTAGATAACTGCATTAATGTGCTTTCCAGACTAAATACTATGATTCATGATCTGTGGCTGCCATAGTTGCAATAAATAGTGGTGAATTGGAATTTGAGAAAGGAAGTAAAATGGAGTGCCTCTGCATCTGAGTCCCACTCCTTAACCCGGATGCAGTACATATAGCCAGACAGTAGAACGAGATCAGCCATGTCACTCGCCAAATACAGCCCTTGAAACACACAGACCCACATGCACATTTACACATGCCGACTTTTTCTTTGAGGGAAAAATAAAGAGCGTGAGGAGGCTTCATCAGTTACGGAAAACGTTTGATTAACAACGTAACGAGAAACGAGCTATTAACTGTGAAATTTAAATGTGAATATTAAGAAAAGGTGCCAACATAGTGAGCAGGTTCCTGTTTTTTAAGTTTGGTTTGTTTTTTCAGTATTAGGAGCTATGTAACAAAGGGGCATCTGCGTTTTTCTGTTGTTAACCGGAGAAATAGATAAAATGTGATTACTGGAAGCAATATATGTAGTAGCATGTTGTCCTGTCTCGTCTTTTATTCCGTCTGTGTAGGAGCTTTCGATTTACATAGGTGTTAGTTAGGTTTGCATATTTAATATTTTTAAGTTGTGAAGATGCTGCTATTGAATAAGCGACGTACTCAAATTTAAGATAAAACATATCTGGTCGGTCGTTTAGCAAGACGTGCTAGTTATAAGAGGTGTAATAAATGCTACATAATAAGATAACTGCTATATTAAACAGACTACATGAACGTGCCAAAATACATCTTTACAGATTAACTGACTAGCTACAAGCAGACTTACTTTTATAAACTAAAAAAAAAAATGTGAAAGTGCCAAACAAGCCACAGTTATGATATAACTAGCGGAGGTAAACGTGGCCATTTTGTAAAACAAATAGGATCAACATAGATGTTAGTGCTATTAAGTTGAAAGTTTTCTGCCTCCTTTAAGAACTACTACAAGAGGAATGTGTGATCAGGTGGATCATCCTGCTCACCAAACAGATGCATAAAGCGCCATGTGGCCATTAATGCTAATTTACTGGGGCTAGAAGACTGCCGTAGACTTAGGCTAGCATGAGTTTAATACGTTATCAGCATTCTTAATACAGCCTTTTCTAGTTCTGAAAATGTATTTTGTGACGATAGATGTTATCTTTTTTGCACGTCTATATTGCATGATATCAAAGTGAAGTGTGGATTCAAAAAAAAAAACATGAAACAGAAAAAAACATACAAAAAATTAGGCAACATGCATTCATTTTAAGAACAAATCTTTGCATGCCAACACTAAGAGCATTGAGAAGTTTTGTTGTCCATTTGCAGGAACCAAAATCATTCATACATGGAGAACATCGTAGTGCATTTCAGTTTACTTTTCAGACATAATATTTTGAAAGCAACATATCCGACGTATTTTTTTAACATAGCAACCTAATTAAAATTGGGTTAAAAAACTGCTGTGTTCTTTTGTGTTGAACTAAAATCGACGTCTTGTCCTTGAATGTACCGCCACTGTACAAGTTTGCATATCACTCTTTCAATCATGACTTTTACAGCATGATGTGTTTTTGTATATTGTCTGCCAATACTAACTTCATTTAGGCTTCATAATGCTGTGTGCTTTTTATTGCCACATTGTGACCCAGAATAAGCTCAATCCCATTATCCCACGATATGCACTTTATGCTGTACATCTTACTGCACCTATGGACACAGCCCAAATTCTATAGGACGGTGAATGAGTTGGGAAAATCATGAGTTGCCCTTTGTCTTTCGTGCTTTATTGTAGACCCTGTCTGCAAAAACCCAATAAGTAAGCATTTTGTATTTTTCTGGCTATGCTTCACCTCTGAACTCCAATAGTAAATGAAATATGAGCAAAAGCTCATTAAATAAATGGAGAGTCGAGGTGCAACAAAGAGAATGTCATTCTTTAGTCAGCAGTCCTACACTGCATCAATTATCAAATTTGGCAACAAGCGCATGACAGTTTACAGAAATTAAATATGCACCTATTTTTTCCAAATGTTTTCCAAAAATAGGGAAACTTTTGTTGTTCGGATTCAGATATTTTGCTGAAAACTATCCTCGCACAGTATGAATGACGGTGTTCTGGTTTTCCACACTTTTAGCACCTTTGTGTGTGGAAATGTTGTGGTTCTTCTCTGTCGGTGCTCCTGCACAAACGCAGCTCATGTCTTGTGTAATGTTACTGAGTTTGGCAGCTTTGTCACATGCATGAGTACAGATGAATGCAAACCTAAGGGTTATATTGGTGTTCAAAAGGTAAAGGTCATTGCTTTTAATGTGGGCATATTGCTAGAGTGCTGTACTCTCCCAGTGGCCTGCGCGCCCCCAATCTGACCCCACCCCAACCCTCTAGAGGAATGCTGGGGTCACTTCTACGCTTGTATCCATCAAAGCACCAGCAACGTTAGAACACATTTGTCATTTCACTGTTCCTTTCTCTCTTTTTGTTTTACTGTTTTTATTTGTATGACACGCTCTAACCTAGACCAAGTATAACAAAAAAATGTCATTCATATGTATCCTGTTTACTCTCCCTTTCCCCCTTTTGCACTTTCACTGCCCCCCTTTTTCCAACCACTACCCACACTTCTGCCGAACCTCTCCCTCACACCCTCCCAGACTTTCTCCTGAGTGCCAAATGACAACAGTACCATTCCAAACTTTGAGTTCTCTTGTATGTTGGACATCCATCGGACGCACCCATGAAGCCAGCATGTTCCTCCATAACATGATGTCAGTCATGACGCCTCAACATTATCCAAAAAAAGCAACCAGTTAAAAAAACAAGACCTGGAATAACATGGTAAAAGGCTGGCTACCTCTCATAAACCGCTTTTCCTAATTCTCTGCCATCTCTTCAACCTCCAGGACATCACTGATTGTGTGCCATAATGTTGGGAGCACTTGTCACTCTCCTCACCCTCAAGTCTCTCCATTTGAGTTTTTTCGATGGGAAACATTAAAACAACAAACACAAAAAAAAGTCATTTCAGTGACAGCTTTTTTTCTTTAACATAGCAACATGCTCAAAAAAAGCTGAGGAGTGTAAACGTCAGCTGCGCAACCATCTTCTGTCTTCTGAACTTTGAACTTTTCACCCCTCATGAACTTTATTGACCTTCTTCCTTCCCTTCTGTGTTCATCAACTGTTTGGACTTAAAATCTCCATTCCATCTCCAAACCTTTTTGAGACTGTGCAATTATAGTTGATATGATTGGATTTATCTCTCTCTTTTTTTCTTTTTTTTTTTTTGGTTAAACTCATCATTGGGGACAATTCTCAGAGATAAAGAATAAACAGACAAAAACAAAACAAAAAAAACCTAAAAAAAAAATCTAAATGCTTCTCCACAACTTCATTTTTGACTCATTGTAAATATTTTTGTCAGATTTTGTTGAACTGTAACCAGAGGCGTGTTCAACAGAATGGGGCTGGCAGCATAAATTCTGATTTGTGGAGTGCTCAGAGAGACGGTTACATGTTTAGTATCAGTGTAGCATTCCGTGTCTGCAGATAATAACGCATGCAAAAACAGCATCCATAATTCTCATTCTGAAAGAGCCCGTTTTCAAAATTGCATGCATGTGCAGAAATCTATTAACCTCCTAGAGCCAACACTATTCATAGCAGCAGCTTTAAAACAGACCATTTTCTGCTCTATGTCACCTGTCAATATTTTAGCTAGTTTGACATTTATCAGGAGGTGCTGTTTATCAATACTGTCAATACTATCAGTCATCCGTCCATATCAAAAACATTTCTCGCCTTCGAAACTCATAACCATGTTGTGCTACTAACAGAATGACTTTTGAAGTGAAGGTAGTTGTGCATATCAGATGTCACTGTACACATCAGATGTGATGAGTGGAAAGTGTGTCCATTAGACATGTTTGACCGTAGAAGCATCAGTCCATGTGTCCTCCTTTCCTGCAGGGAAGAAAGATTGATCATTTCCATGAGTCATGACTGAGCTTTGTGCTCCACATCTAATGTTTCTATGCTGCCAGCTTTCTGTTCTGATAACCCTTCATGAACTTATTTATTTTCAATCTACTATACATATTAATAAACAACAACAACTAGAAAAAGGGGAAATGACTGGAAAGATGAATTGCTGTTTTATTTTTAGTATTTTAGTGGTTTCTTTTAACACCATTCATTAACTGACTTAAAGAAAAGTATTGAATATTTAATGTAATTGTAGCATTGTGTTTGTAAAAATAGTGAGTTGTGTTTCTTGACTTGTGGATTACCAGTGAAGTCAGCAATTTAGTGCTAATATATATTAAGTCGTTTTTTAAGATTTTTTTTCCCGACAGCAACAACAGTCATTATAAATGTTCATTTTAGCATCACCTGTCTTCTGTTGTCTTATTCTTCACCTCCCACTACACTCAATCTCATCAAGTAACACATTGCAAGTTTGTGCCTGAAACCATATGCTCGGTCTTGGAGGGACCATGATGCATGACGTGGTGTGTGTGTGCATGTGTGTGCGTGTGTGTGTGTGTGAGATGAGAGAAAGTTGGGAGTGAGGACTGAAGATAGAGGTTGGGTGGATGGATGTTCTGTCCTCTGTTCACAAAAGCTCAAATCTGTCGGGTTTCCATTTACCGATGGAACCTGATGATGTTGTTGCTCAATCCCATCATGTAAGCCTAGTAGATTTTGGTCGTCCATAACCTCCCTTTTCCTGACCACGCTCCACCACTACCTTCTCCCCTCCAAGTCATTCCCTGCCACACACTCCACACCATGTGATGTTCTCATTGATAACATATAACTCGAACCAAATCCACCCTAACTCTGTTTCCATGCCTCCAGAGGAGGCGGTTGCCAGTCAGCCTCCTCCCCTCATAATTCGCCACCATCCTTTATCGTTTGCCAGTGCTTGGCCGACCTGACAATTCTAATTAAAAAAAAAAAAATTCAAAAAGGACAAAAAAAAAGAACAAAAATGCGGAGCAGTAATTCTCAGGGTGTCCTCTTCATCTACCTTACATTGTGATTTCACAGAATCACAAGCCAGCTCTCCCTCCTGCTTTCTAATGAAGCCCAAAGACAATTGCGATGTATGATTGCTTACCAAGTCTTCGCTAAGAATGATATGCATCCATCTAAAGGATCAAAGCAAAATGCTGTACTGTTTACAACCTTACCGAGACCAACGCTGTTAAAAGAATGTGTAGGAGTTGAGAAGGTCTTTAATAATGAACAATTCCAAAATGACTTCGTTTTAAATATTTCTATGTGACATGAAGTAATGTGATAATGACGCATTTTGAAACATTGCATGTTATTATTTTTTGCAATGACAGTTTTACTGAAATGTTAGAATGGATGGTACAGTGTAAAGTTAGATCTACATTTAGTTGCTAATAATAAAATCCATTGGTGTCAGTGGTTGTCACCTATCTTGAAGACAGGTACCAGATGGACGACTAAAACTTGCTACTTTAAAGCCTTTGTTATACAGTATTTGTATACAGTTAAGGTGAAAATAATGACAGTTATGACAGTGAATGCATGTGGGTGCTGTCCTAAATCCCTAAGAGAGGTAAGTCCATTTATGAGGAAATGTTCATGGCCTGAAAACTGGTAGTATGTGCATACATGAAGACAAACTAGGCTAGAGATTGAGAAGACATGACATGTACAGTTTATATAATAAGCAAACCATAGATTACTTATAAAATCTAAAGGTCTATAACAGCTTTAGGCAATACTGAGTTTGTGACATTGTGTTCAACGAGGAAACAGTGGGTTTAAATATATATTAAACTTACACACAAGAGTATAGTGAAAACTGACCTAGCAAAGTACATTGTGTCAGTATGCTCCCTAAACCACTACAGCATACTATAGAAATTTTGGTCTAACTGTACACTGAATGC
Organism: Ancistrus triradiatus; assembly: GCA_025084515.1. Classification (NCBI taxonomy): domain Eukaryota; kingdom Metazoa; phylum Chordata; class Actinopteri; order Siluriformes; family Loricariidae; genus Ancistrus; species Ancistrus triradiatus. Next base: position 37,954 of record JAJAGP010002691.1, on the reverse strand, counting down.
CTGAAGTTAACTTGAAGTAGGAAATATTGTGCAATAACCTGTATGTGGTCCTCTTGATCATTTCCATCCACCCACACTACTTGTTCACAACCCATCCAGTCTGCAAAAAGCCACCCTCACTTCCCCGGTACGTCTCCAAGCCAATATGTAGTTCAAGAGCTCTCATTGAGCTCTGCTCTTGTTGGCTTCCTACACGCTGGTCTGCAGTGGAGACTCCAGGGAAATCAGCATTCACATTAAGCATGGCTTAAAACCTGTCCTACAAAACTAACCATCAAATAAAGAAGTACCTCCAGCGTTCAGAGAAGGGAAAGGCTCTCACAGCACAGTAGAGCTTTCAATAAAGTGATTTTGGAAACCCCTATCCTGTTAAAGAGGGAGGAGGATCATTAATTATCAACATTCCTGGACCGACAGCATGCATTCCTGGTATGTCATGTTTTCGAGCACTTTCAGATGACATAGGGCTGGGAGGCAGGCAGCTGGAGGAGTACAACAGACAAACAATCGAATATGGAACATTTATTAAAGGTTGCACTTACAAGGTCTGCAAGTGACAAGAGTTGGAGGTTTAACCTCTGTAGTCATTTGATGACTTCATCCACATCCATTAATACAATTCAAGCTCCAGGATCCCTTATCGAGAATAATTACACATTTATGTACTCACTCTATTTCTATCCACAGAGATTAGACAGCTAAACTGGGATGAGTTTGAGCTCCATTGTTTCCTGTGTAGCCAATGTTACTAATTGTGCACCTTTTCCAAGCCGGAGGCCACATCGAATTTCCCCTCGTCCTACTCGGCTCTTCCCTTCCTTCTCATTTTTCATCTCAGACCTAGAAGTTACACAGCTGTTGCACAGAGTGCCTGGTTCTCCCTGTGCCCTCCCCTTGGAGAGAGTGTGAGAGTAGACATGAATATGCTCTCAGCCCTCATAAATCCCCAGAGTTGGAAAGCAGGCCTATGGAACATGTGCAAGGATCTGCTGTGCCTAGTCCAGTGGACTAGTTCTCCAAGTAGAGCACATTTACAAATGCTCTTTTTCCAACTCTCTGTCAAGAGATAACAAAAACCAGAAATCTATGCACTGCTCTTATCAAACTGGGGGATAGTTTACAAAGGTATGTAGATACATGAATGTCCCTGCTTTGTAACATATTAACAGCAATTTTTAAGAAGCCCTGCATGTAGCATTTGCTTAATCCGCTAGCCTATATGATGGTGTTTTCGCTCTACATGGTTTGTGAAGTATGCACAGTGCAGATCATGTGGCTTCTGTGCAATAGCAAACAGAAAGCAATCGAAAGCACTTAATTCCTATTAAAGTCTCTCGTTGGTCTGGAGTCTAAAAGAGCATAATTTTCCCTGCTGTCTGGCTGGAAGGGATGACATTCCTCTCTCCCCTGTCGATAAAAGCTCGACGAGATTCTCTTTTCCTAATTCATTACGCACTTTGTTGAACATGTGAAGTATCGAGTCTACCATAAGTGACAACGAATTGTTCTCATTCCATTTTATATGTAACAATAACTTGTTTTCGTAGTGTGACTGGTTTGCAGATCAGTGACAGATGTGCCATGATGTCAGTGTTTTATACTGACGATGAGCTGATAAAATGCCTTGATCCCTTGACTACCAATAAATGACAATAAACTTACAAGGTACAGTTCTAATGATGCAACATGAGATAACATACACGTAATATATATTGTGAAACTTCTGAGATCAAAATGGGACATAGAAATCATAAATCTCAGTAGGAAGCTATATTAGGGATCAGTCAGTACCAAATCAACTGTGATTAAAGCTACTGTAGCATACTGAATACGCTGAGCAATTATTTAGTAATGTCCTCGATTGTTACTTGATTCTTCAATATATTAAATGCTGCTCCAATAAACTGTGAAAGCTGAAGACTCCAGGCATACATGGTTACAGGATTCATAGTTACGAGCAACAAAGCATGTTTTTAATATCATATTGCCATCAGTAACCATTGGTATATAACTCAGGTCATTTCTCAAGCTCCACACCTAAACAACCGAGTGATTTTTGCCATGGATGAACCGATGGATGGAGCATGCAAGTAAGAAGAATGCAAATTGCCCAGATTCCTACTCAGTTTACGTTCAACATGTGCAACTTTTGTATGCATTTGGTGAACTCGATTAAAAAACGATGGCTGAAAAATATCTATTTGTTTCTGACTGACCAAAAGATCTATTTATTAACAATCATTAACCTAATGTCAGATAAGACTCCTGTATTACCAGTGATGCAGGTAAACACTGGAAATGTTTTAATAGTTTTATATGTTTTTGTTATTTGCTGTTGTAATATTTCTAACAAATGAAATTATTCTTGTGTTTACTCAGAGTAAAACAATACTTTTAAACATTTAAGAAGATTTTTTGTGGTATGTAAATAAATAATAAATAAATTAAGAATATTCAAAAAGGCTGTGATTTTCAGACACTGTAGCGTGTAATATGATTTATTTTATTTATGTTATTTTTATGGTACATCTGATATGTTCTGCATCACTGCAGCTGTTTTTTGTTCTTGGGCATATGCTGTAATAAATGCATTTTTACAGCATCCTGACAGAAATTAAGCAATTATTGGGAAATAATTGTAGTGTGTCATTTGAACAGCAATGATTTATTGCCATGTGTAGGTCTATTTAGCGACACTGAAGATCACAGTAACAGAGGGGCTTCATCATCTGTAATTTTCCATCCTGTTCTACATGTTTACTAGTGATGTGTGGAATGATTTTAAAATAAATCATTTAAATGAACACTAAAACATGAACTTGAACATGAAAGTATAAGCTGCCAGAGAGTAAGAATTCATCTAACATAAAAAATAAAAAATATAAAACAATAGGAGGAAATAATATTTAAATTAATGCATTTCTAAAAATTTTATTAAAAAATGAATTTATAGTAATGTCATAAATAAGGAACACTAGGGAATTTTTAGAACATCCAATATTGATATATAATATGAAGCTCAAAGTAAGTCTTTAAGAATTTACCTAGCATGCATTTACATAGAAAAAATACATTTTTAAAATGCCAGTAAATTTATTCATGATAAACTTTAATAAATACAAATAAAAAGTAAACAATACTAATACAATAGTAATTACAATGATTAGTTCAAACCTGGAAATTAATTGAGATTACAACTTAATATTGTTTAGTTTATAATGAACAACATTAAAGACAAATGGGAATACATTTTTTCAATAAAATCTTCAAATAAAATATTAATACAAATAATAATTAAATCGAAAAATGTACATGTAAATGTAAATATACACAAAAATAAATATTTTTTATTGTAATAAATATTTCATTGAAACTGCCACAAATTAAGGAGTAACTAAAACTAATAATACTATTAATGAAATAATATTATTAATAATATTAAATAAAATAATATAAAAATAAAGAATGAATGTCATTTTAATGTTTAAATGTATGCTTGGGGGTTTACATTCGTAACACACACACACGCACACGCACACACACACACACACACACACACACACAACAATAATAAAAATAGATATATGATTAATTAAGAAAATGTTAACATGCAAAAAATCCCTAAAAGCAAATAATTTACAAATTAAATGGCAATTGATTAAATAGTACTTTTTATGAACATCTTTTACTTTTCAATATGCCTGGATTATTTTACTTATTGTAACTCAATAAGTAAAATAATACAAGGAATTAAGTGGTGTATAATGCAAATGTAAAAAATATATTAACTTAAAAAAAGGAACTGCAATTTATTTTCTAAATAAACAAATTTAAAGATACACTTAGGGATTTATAACCTAAAATATCCTATTGAACTACAATCAAAAATCAACAAGCTCAAAAGCTGCCCTAGTTCCTACATAGTCTAGCATACTGAATAGAACTATTAGAGTGCAGCAGTAGTTTCATAACACTAGACATGATAGGCACTCGAAAGGAACTCTGTTCTATTTAGATGGCTCTCAGGAAGAACACTCTTGATCGTCCAGTAACTGGTAAGCTGCTGCTGTAATGAGACACGGTGATGGTTGCTCTAACGCTTACAGGAGACATATATCTTGTAACCAGTTCCACAGGAGAAAGGCAACGTGTTCTGTCCTATCTCAGGCACAGTACACAGGACTACTGAAGGACCATAGAGGGAAGAGTTTGTGTGCAGATATCCTGAGGAATGAGAAAGAACATTACTACTACACCCCAGTGAAGAGAAAAGCAACCAAATTATAAAAAGTGTGGTAGTGTGTGGATGAAAGAAGTTATGGTGAGTGTCTAACCTTTTTTATTTGCCAACATCAGCTGTTTGTTAAAAACCAGTGTAAGGAAATAAAATTAGTGAAAGTGTATAGTTACAAATGCAAGAACATACTTTTTTTAATGAGATTCCATTTGGAAAAGGATTTCCACAAGATTTTGGAACATGACCAATGATTTGCTTTCATTCAGCCATAAAACCATTAATGAGATTGGGCACTGATGTTATAAGACCTGGCTTGCAGTCCGTGTTCCAATTCATCCCAAAGGTGCATGATGGTGATGATATCATGGCTCTGTGCAATCCAGTTTTATAAAGAACAATTTGGGCTTTGTGTGGGAAAGTCAGAGGCACACAGTTCTTTAAAATGTGAAGATGTTAAGATTTTCCTTCAGTGGAGCCAAGGATCCCGGTCCCATCTTAACATCCCCAGTCTGCTATTCATCCTTCTTCAGATCATACAACTGGCACCATTCATCCAGGCAGGTAAAACTCACAAGTGACTAGGCAAGTCTATAAACCATCAGCCAAGTTCAGTTTATCATTGTTTAGTAGTAGTAATAGTAGTAGTAGTAGTAGTAGTAGTAGTAGTAGTAGTAGTAGTAGTAGTAGTAGTTACAGAACAGTTCATATGATACAAATCACATTCTGGAAGTTGAATATTAAGCTACAGTTGTAAGGGGTAAATAAGCAAATTTACATAAATGCAGTGTTCTCATAATTACATGAATTTCTACTAAGCATGATTGTACACTTTTTACTATTTATTTATAAGTGACCCTTACAAAGGTACCCAACGTTTAACCCTTCATATAAACCATTATATTGAACTTGCTTTGCAACAGAAAAAAGGAAACAGCAGGTCTAATTAGACTTCATCCATTTTGCCACAAATTTAGCATCAGCCAGCACCTGAAGGTTAAATCTAACAGCGTTAGAGGAAGGATATAAAAAGCTCTTGTGACCCATTTCTGCCAACACACCATGATTATCTAGTTCAGTTAGGAGGACATGGTAAAGACATCAAGGGTGTACACTATGGAGCATCAGGTAGAAAGAGCTGGGAGTTTGCGCGTAGCGCTGGAAGCCAGACTGTGACCCTCAGGCAGATGGTACACAGCGGGCCTGGCACAGTCAGAGTTGGTCTATGTCTATGGGTCAGCACAAGCAGTCTCCACCCCAATGAACCCTGAGCTCCTACAAAATGAGCTTCTGCTAGAAAGCTTTCTGTTGGAGCAGTACCAGAGCTGGATCACACAAACATAGCACACAAATCAGACTCTACAACAAGAACCACGATACCAAGCACCAGAGCTGCCAAAGGCTTAATCTTTGTACAGCATGAAATAAAAATAAAAAACCAAGAAGGTTTGGCAGCAGTTGAATCAAATGTAATAGTTTTGTAGAATTTTATGACCAGTGTCAAAAAGATTTGTACAATAATCTCTAATTGCTCTATTTACATACAGTACTGTGTAAGTTTTAGACCAACATTAGATTTGTTGTTTTAGCAAATGACCATATAGAACACATTGTCGACGACTGGACCAAAATATTTCAAACTTGGATCCGTCACTCCATGACACTTTTCCACTGATCTTCATTCCAAATGTTTTAACCTTGCTCCCCTTCTGAATAAACCGGTTTCTTGGCTACTACTCTTCCTACTAAAGACTACTCCTGATCAGCTAATTTGGACTGTAAAAGGGTCAACTTGGCATGCTGATGAAGCTGCCAGATGCTGCTATTCCTCAAGAGTAACACTAAATACTTTCCACTGTAGCCTATAGAAGCTGTTTTTGGTTTTCAGATTTTTAACACTGCACAGAAATTTCCTGTATTTTCTGGTTGTATTACAATAGAAAGTCTGAGAATATTTATATATGGTCATTATACCATTGCTAAAACAATAGTATATGTAATCTAATGGCCTAAGACTTTTGCACAGTACTGTATATCAAGTAGTTTTGAATCTGTTCAACAGTCGTGTTTTTTAACTTTACGAACTTGTTTCAATAACTATTAGCCTTTCAGTGCAAGTTTTTTCTTATTACAAGGATGGGTGATCAAGAATAATGCTGGCATGTAGACTACATACAATCCCTACTATTATTCCATATTGCTGTTATTCATATTTCAAGCAAAGTCTTAAAAATGCATGGCTGAATATCGATTAAATCACCTGTTCATTTTAATTCAAGGCTAAATCGCAATATCTGCGCATTTTGAACACTGCTATGTGCTGCAGTGCACGATAATGAATGAGAGGTAGCGTCCCTGCGTAGCTTCAATCTCCAAACACACACAAAGGTGAGCAAGGCAACAATGGGGCAAAAATGGCATTGCAGTTGTCATGGAAACTAGCTGAAAAGGGGCCGCTTTCATAACATATGTTGGAATTGACTTGTCTGTAAGCGCATAGCAACAGCCTCCCCCTACCTACAAACGCACACATCTGCTCCGTGATGTGGAATTTGAATGCCAGAGTTAAACAGTGCTACTTCATTTCTGACCCAAACACAAAACTAGTAGAGAGAAAACATCTTAAACGTGTGAGCTGAATGAGGATTGAACGAGTACTGGTCTGTATGCTGAAATAATTGTGCTCTGCATCAGTTCATGGGTAATGAGAGCTTTGTGATAGATTTGATCGTGTAAGGTCAAATCATTAGTATGCAACGAAGCCGGTGCTGGTCTCGAGCCCTTTTGCATTATCCATAAAGAAAAAGTACTTAAGTTAATCTCACATAACAACTAGCTACACTCACTGCCACATCGTGTAACTTGTGGAACACACGACTACATGAACTATATTGACATAACTGTTGAATTAATATTTTATTTATCCATATAATTACAATAACAATAATAGTCATGGAAAAAGTGCTATTTATTTCTCAACAATAGTTCCTTCTGCGATTCATGGAGCGTTTGCTCACATGGCTGGGTGCAATTCCACTGCCATGGCGCTCCAATGGTCCTTGGCAAGTCTGCGTTGCCATGGTAACACCCCATCCACCCCCCCTGAATGCCGCAGGCCACCGCGAGAGAGAAATGAAAGAGTGAGAGCTTTGGAGCAAGAAAGGATTGCTGCAGTGAAAGAGGGGGGGGGGGGGGGGTGAGAGAAGGAACGGATGAGGGACGGACGTGGTACAAATGAGAAATTTCAACCCCCCCCCCCGCCCAAAAAAAAAACATTATCATTTGCATCAGATGGGGAGCATAGGGCCCAGGCCTGCTCTGCAGTCCGGACACGTCTCTCCCAAACTTCAGACCGCATTCAATTATTTATCTGCTTTTGCCAGACAGCACGCGTCGTTCCAGCATCTCATAACGTTTTCAATACAGCGGGATCTTAACAAAAATCTAACCACATACTGATGGTGGACAGAAAGGTAATAGACTTGGGTAACAGGACCTGCTCTGACGCTCCAGATGCATCTTACGGGGACCTCAGCTCCACATTCACAGCAAGCGACAAATGTCTTTAATAAATGGTCATGTGAGTGATTATTAAGAAACATCGCTGTTACGACACTACAGAATTTATGTGAAAAATCCTTGAAGTCAGAAATTAGGAATTACAAAATAATGAAACTTGTATTAGGTAAGTACTATAATAAAATACAGTACAATAAAATAATGAAAGCAAGACTAAGCACAAAAAACGACCAAAAAAGATCGAGAGTATAGCTTGTATGAAGACCATTTGCACCCAAATTAGCATTTCTGTAAAATTCAGTCAAAGCCTAAACGTTACTTCTTATTGCAATTTAAGTCACACCCATCTACAGAATCAGCAGGTGCATCTATGATTAAACAAGGACATAAAGATGAGCTGAAATGTTCAGAACACAAACTAACTGCGTTGTGTTTTAATATAAAGGACCATGGAGCCGGATGTGGGCAGCGGCTGAGAGTGAAGGCTGCGCATCAGCGGGTGTTAGAGGTGCTCAGTGCTCATTAGAAAACATGACCATACCTCAGTGCAGAACTCAACAAACCTCCAGCGGATGATGCCAACGGAGGGAGCTGTGCTAATGAGCCGCAGCACCACCTACTGGTGCATGCTGATCACTGCAGTACTGCGCCACCAACGTAACCACACATTTGCAGTCACTTCGTGCCATTTTCACATGTGCAACTAGTGTAATAAAAGGCAAATACTATTTAATTTGTAGATTTTTTTTTTAATACATTTTATTTTTCAGCACATAGCTTAAGAAGGTACATGGTAAACAGCCCAGCGCTTGAGAATACATTATAGCATCCACTCAGACCTACTGAAAAAAATATCAATTTCAGTCTTTTGACAGATCCATGCAACACTGCTGAGTGGTGCAGTCTTAAAGTCGGTTGTGTTAAATGCTTGGGCGTACTATTTAAGTTTCAGTATTGACCACGGCCTGCAGCGTTGGATCATTTTTGGATGAATTTTGTAATTCAATACACTTTTACAGCACTGTGCAAAAGTCTTAGACCACCATTTGATTAGATATACCATTGCAATACATAATTATTTTTCAGTATATGGCATTATGACCATATATTATTATAATACAACCAAAAAACACAGGACATTTGTATGCAGTATTGAGGCACTGACAGCTTCTATAAGCTACAGTGGCAAGTATTTAGTGTGAGAGCTCTTATCCTTGAGCAATAGCAGCATCTGGTAGGTTCATCAGGATGACATGTTGACCCTTCTACACTCCGAAGAAGCTTGATCAGGAATAGTCTTTTTGGAAGGGTAGTAGCCAAAAATAAGTGGAAAATGAGTATTCAAGTTCCACATTTTTGGGTTAAATTGTTGACTGTGTGTTAAATATGGTCGTTATACCACTGATAAAACAACTCTAATGGTGGCTCAAGACTTTTGCACAGTACTATATATGATATGCCATACATGTTAAAGAACAGAGAACCTGCATGTGAACAAAGGACACCAGTTGTATCAAATCCTGCTATAAATCTGTTGAGGTTTCATATCGCTTGGCAAACAGGAGCATGCAGAGAGAAAAGTCAGTTAGGTATCTACCAATACAAAAAAAATTAAATGCAGCATCCTTACATCAAAAGGACTAAAATAAGCACATACAGGGTTGGCCAAAAGTGTGAGACCTCTAGTGAAAATGCCTGTTTGGATCTTGTGGAGAAGGATTCATACTGCAGTCGGAAAATGACCAAAATACACCTCAGAGCACTTGAAGCCCAAAGAAGATCAAGGAGTGCTAATGGTTATGGACTGTCCTCCACAGTCACAGTCCAAAGCCAAACTTTGAGAACTATCACAAGATGGTCTTTGAAACAGTTTGAATCATGCCACATAACATGGATAATCAGATATTACACAAACTTGTGGAGTCCACGCCAGCTTGAGTGCATGCTGCAATTACAGCAATATTATAACATTTAATTTTAAAAAAATCAGTTTGACACTCAAATGCTGATTACATGTCTTGTAATGAAACACACTGTAATAAATTTGAAGAAAAAAGCAAAATGGAAGCATTTTCACTACAGGAGTCAAACATGTGGCTCCACTGGAGATCTTCACACTGTGTTTCTAACAATCCTCTACTCATCAACTGTTTTCTTCTTCTTCTTTTTCTTTTTTTTCACCAAGCTATCAGTATCTCCATAAGAACTGTCCATGGGTTCCTCTTTCAATATTAATCCAGCATCAACAGTCACCTCATCCTGTTTCTCTTTCTTCACCTTCTTTTTCTTTATCTCAGTCGTCCACTGGTCCTCAGTCACAGCTGATGATTTTGAATCACTACAGTCATAAGATTCCTCCTGTTTAATAGCAATCTCTTCAGTGCTCTCCCTGCTACAGTGCTTTGACTTTTTCTTCTTTTTCTTCTTCTGCCCATGATCATCAGACTCCTCTAACTCCAGGTGTGCTCTCTTCAGGTCAGATTGAGAAGCTAAGGTTCTGTGCTGGAGCATGTGAGGGTCTGTGGAGCTGCCAAAGGGCTGAAAGCGCTGCTTAAGGCCTGGTGGGATGCTCGGAGCAGGGGCTGCTGGGATAGGCAGAGGGTTCTGATTGCCACTGCAGTCACCATAACTCTCACTGATACTGAGGACTCCAGCAAAGCCTGACGTACATAGAGCTGCATTTCGGTTCTCAGTGCCAGAGTTGAGAAGACGAAGGTCAGCAGGGGCAGAGCGGCTCGCCAGAACACTGTAGATTTGAGGAGGTGTGCCATTAGACTGGATCATCTCCAGGCCAGAGAGGGACACTTTCAAATCAGCCAAACTGAAAGAGAGAATGCATCAAGCTGTGAATTACATTGGGAAAAAAACATACCGACCAAATCAACCATAATAAAACAAATGAATAATTTGAACATGCATGATGTATGTCACTTTATATTAAGTAGTGAGCAATTTAACACAAGGGTCAACCTTCCTATGGAGAAATAAAGGAAATAGTCTATAATTAACTGCTATCATTTCATTTTCCAAAGAAATTTCATATCTGTGCCATCAAATCACATTTCTTCTGTTTAAAATGAGATCAAATTGACAGATACTTTACCTAAAACAGTTTTTAAGCATGTTCTAAATGTGTTCTAAGTTTAAACTCTTACTTATCTGTGCTGTCAAACCTTTAAAATATGTTATCATAATGATGCATTAACTACTTTTTACTAATTATTTTTGAGTATACTTAAATTGAGTATGCATACTTAGTTTTTGAGAATACATATTTATTGTTCATTTACTTCAGCATGCTTATCCTTTAGTATGACACACTTATTTTTGTATACGTATTACTCAAAATATTAATGTCAATACTTTAGGCACCCAAACCCTAGTATGCAGGCTTGTTTCTGGTCATTCGAGGTTTAACTTTTTTATGTAATTTTGCTGTATTTTTGTGCCATTGTAAGCTTTTGTCTTTTTTGGCTCACCTTAAGGCTTATTTTCATTCAGTTTTGGTGCTGTTGTAAGCACTTTTATTTTTTCATTTATACTTATTTGCGAAGCATATTTCACATTTTAGGGACCTGATGAATGACCTGCAGAGAGCTTGGGACCAAAGTAAACAAAGGCTACCATCAGTAACACACTACGCCAAAAGGGACTCTGCCGAAAGATCCTGCAGTGCCAGGCGCATCCCCCTGCTTAAGCCAGTACATGTTCCAGGCCCGTCTGAAGTTTTGCCAGAGAGCATGTGGATGATCCAGAAGAGGATTGGGAGAATATCATGTGGTCAGATGAAAACAAAAATAGAACTTTTTGGAAAAAAAATCAAGCTCGTCATGTTTGAAGAAAGAAGAATGCTGAGTTGCATCCCAAGAACACCATACCTACTGTGAAGCATGGGGGGTGCCAAACATCAAGCTTTGGGGCTGTTTTTCTACAAAGGGGACAGGACGACTGATCCGTGTTAAGGAAGAATGAACGAGGCCATGTATCGTGAGATTTTTAAGCCAAAAGCCTCCTTCCATCAGTGAGAGCATTGAAGATGAAACTTGCTGGGGTCTTCCAGCATGACAATGAACGAAAGAGTGGCTTCGTAAAAAGCATTTCAAGATCCTGGAGTGGCCTACCCAGTCGTCCAGACCTCAACGCCATAGAAAATTTGTGGAGGGAGTTTGACAGTCCGTTGCCCCAGTTGACCAGCCCCAAAAACATCACTGCTCTAGAGGAGATCTGCATGGAGGAATGGGCCAAAATACCAGGTACAGTGTGTGCCAACCTGCTGAAGACTTACAGGAAACGTTTGACCTCTGGCATTGCCAACAAAGGTTATGTTACATAGTATTGAGTTGAAACTTTTGTTATTGACCAAATACTTATTTTACACCATAATTTACACTTAAATTCTTTAAAAATCATACAATGTCACTTCCTGGATTTTTGTTTTTTTGTCTCTCATAGTTGAAGTGTACCTATGATGAAAATTTCAGACCTCTCTCATCTTTCTAAGTAGGAGAACTTGCACAATCAGTGGCTGACTAAATACTTTTTTGCCCCACTGTATTTATTTATATTGATCATGTACTTTGGACTCCCTATATTTTAGTATGAATTCTTATTTTGTATATGTACTACTCAATAATATGTAAAACACTCTAGGCATTAAAACTTTTTTCATTTAGTAATGCAGGCATGTTTTTGGTCATTTGAGATTTATTTTTTGCTGTATATTTGGGTTAAATGTAAATCGCTTTTGTCATTTGTCATTTTAAGGTTATTTTCCCCTCATTTTGGTGCCAATGTAAGTTTTTTTTAAATGTCGTGTATTTTATTTTTTAATGTATACTTAAATTTATACATATATTTGTTAAGCATATTTGACTTTTAAGCATGTATTCCTTATTTTTTTTTAAGCATGGATTAACATATTTTAAGGCGCTTTAAATTTTTTTATTTTTATGCTTCCTAAATTTTTGAGAATTATTAATTCATCATTTACTTTAGTGTGCTTACATTTTTACTAACTAAACTACGACTACTTTATTTTTACATATGCACTATACTCAATATATGTTAATACTTTAGACATTCAAACCTTTTTCATTTTCACTTTTTTCAGAGGCATGTTTTTGGTCATTTGAGGTTTATTTTTGCTGAAAATATTTGGTGTAAAACCTAAGCTTGTTGTATTCTTGGTCATTTTTCATGTTATTTTTCCTCAAGTTGTGTTTTTATGCTACTGAATTTGGCTGTAAACACAGTAAAAGGTAGAGTCTGAAATCATGTACTATATCTACCCTTAACAACATGAGAGGCTAACAGAGCTCTGTAATAAGATATGTAGTATGTAGGGGAAATAGCAATGAAAGGACCATTTCTTTCTGACACACCCATGAATACAGGTGCCTCACATAATCAAGTAACAAAAAGACCGACAGGTACGTCCTGTTTTTGTGACTGTGCAGGTTACACAATTTTTTCTAAGTTAACATGTGAATCTCCGACAGTGCACATAAATATACATTCAGCAGCATCCTTACTCTGGCATTTTGATGCTGGTTACACATTACACAGTACGAGTCAACACTCTCCAGCACTCAGGCCTGCGTGCTAGGAAATCAGGATTGCGTATAGAAAAATGATGTGGTGGAAGTTGACTAGTGGCCTTGGAGATGAAGTGGAGGAAAGCTGTGGGTTATGACAATTAATCAATTTTTTTTCACTATTCAATTCATTATTCCATAATTTACATGACATATTCAACACTTTATATACATAAGCTTTGTGTTAAGGCAGACTTTTGCCCAACTTTGGTTAATGTTCAATGGTTTTAAGGTACTGCTAAGCTACGGCCATGATACATGTAGCATATATCTTAAACTCCTCAGTTTACAATACATTGAGGTTACAATGGACTTTGTCAGAACGATGTCCTTTGTAAAATGGGGAGCACCATTAATTTGGAGAGTCCCTTTTCTGGAAGTTTTCAGAAAAATTATTTTTTTTGTTGTCATTGTTGTGACTTGAAATGGCAAATTCTACACTAGTACATGCTAAATAGTATTTCCACCTTCCATGGTAAATTTATGATAACTCACAGTTTTCTTTGTTTCATGTAATGTTTTGATTGAGGTCAGGTGATGGTTAATCAAGGTGTTTCCATTGACTAACAGTCCTTTCACTCTCACCAAATGTGATAACACTCTTGCCACGAAGTCATTCTTTTCTTCTTCTTCCCCAAACTGTTTTGCACCTCACAACTGCAGGTCAAATAACACTGATACCAACACCATGCTGCTTTTTGGTGCATGCAAATTCTTGTTCTTTGTGTGTGTGTTTGTCCTTTCTGCAGCTATGTCAGATCTATTGTTTATGTTTTACTTTGTAAAATGCATATATTAATTAACCACAAACATTTTATCAGCCATTTTCTGTAGTTCTATATTTTGTGAACAAACAAAAATTGTGGGCAGCAGCTTCTGCGTTCTTTCTTTGCATTTTCCCTCCATTTCCTCACCTGGTGTTGTTGAAGCGAGCTGGAGCTTTAATGAGCCACAGCTCTGTGTTTTCTCCTCTCTTCCTCAGCTCTGCGGCTTCACTGCAGCTGTACTGAAATGACACAAAGTCTGCAGGACACTCGTACCTCCACTCTGTAAGGAAAAGCAAGGCACTGACAGTAACCGCCACAAGAAATATGGTGCCAATTGTAAATCATCCTGAAAAGCAAGTTCTGCAAGCTGAAGCTGTGCTGAAATCTCCCAACCCTATGAATGGATGCACTTACATGTCATCACATCACAATACTCCTGGAATGCTATTTATATCAAAATTACATATCACCCAGCACTGCTTATTAATGTTTTAATACGGCCACAAAACACTATAATGTAATGAACTCATAATGTATATCCACATTTTATGCTTTAAACATCTGCAATATTTCAATGGATCTTAAACATGTGAACAGTCAAAATGGTATAATGCTGTACAACGCTGTAAACACACAACCGACTGCTGAAAATTTCATTATTGTTATTATTATTATTATTATTTGTTCATACGTGTATGTACCTGTCCTATTGTAAGTAGTACTACATTGTTTGTCCCCCACTACCTGTATATTCTCTCTATCTATAACTATATAAACTGGTTCACATTCACTAGTTGAGAATCTGTTTCATCTGGCTAACCTTCCATATTGTTAATAATAGTGTCTACCAATGCATTTTGGATTCCACCAAACAAACGTATTGGGTCCATCATACAATCCGCTTAAGTGTTACGGTTTCCCCATAGACAGGGTCATAACGTTACTGTATTTTTTTTTTTTATAATTATTGTGAATTTCCATAAAACAAAAATGCTTTGGCAGTAGGGATGCTGTGTAGATGGTAGGGTAACACACTTGCGGTACGCATGAGACACTTGCGGTATCTCTGATGCAAGTATGAATTGTCTGCGCATAGTTTTCTTGTGAAAATACCCTTTTATACTTATATTACAGTGGCACAAAAAGACTACGTGACATTGCTATGGAAATGTCCAGTCAAAGTCCTTTTTCACAGAACGTAACGCAATTGTTAAATGGCGCAAACCTGCCCTGTTTAAAATGTTAGCGCAGAATTTCAAGTTCGACAACAATCACACATTCACCACAATATACAGAGTACAAACGTTGGATCCCACAGGACAAGGAACACCCGTACTGCACTGTGGGGTTTGGTGGGAGATTCATACGCTACTTCTCAATTCCAAAAGAGCCTATTCAATAAAAACTTGTGTAGTCCCACAATAGATGACTAGAAAAAAACTTTTTGAGTTTAGAATGCCACATTGGTCATGACCCAAAAGACCCTGTGATGCAGTCACTGGCCTGAAGAACAAAAATAGAGAGAGGCTGTGCTCAAAACTGTTCCATATTCACTACTGCCCATATTTACAAATCTGGCACACTATATAGGGCACTACTACAGGAGATAGAACCCATTTGTAGTGCAGACACTAGCTTATACTGTTTATCTGGGTGAGTTTTTTGGGAATTGAGAAGCTCAAACCACAGACTCTTCAAATCAGACCCTGCAGTGTGTCGTGCGTATTCCTCATCAGTACGGTGCAATAGGGTGGTGTGAGAAATACTGTATCATATTGTTGTTTTAACAATTTGCTTTGGTTTTGAAAAGAAGGATGTTGCTCCAAAGACAGCAATCTGTTGCCATTAAAGAAGACTCAACAACAGACTTATTTCACCATCAGCAAACTAACCACTGTGCAGAACATGAAGATGATGACAAACTTCAGTAGTCAGCTGTCCATGACAGGCTTAAACCAGCCAAAGTACCAGCACAAAAACACACTAAGCAAACCTCAGTGGAACCATTCTGCAAAAAGCAACAGATGGTAAGACATAAATTCTGTCACCAATTACATCATGAAAGACACGGTGCCAATTCAGATGGTTCAGAGAGATGGATACTAACATCCTTTGAATACTTTAGACCCAAGATATTCATCTAATTATCGTTATCAACAAAATCCCAGAAAATACTGAGATACCATTTTGTCTGCAATATCGCACACCCCAGTGTACATCAACATTGAATTCATTTACTGACACACTCCTGCTGTCCAGGCAATGTGGGTTGGGTACTCATGGACCCAACTGAAGGATTGGGCAAGGTTTAGAATTTAAACCATGGACCTTCTGATCAACAGTCTAGTACCTTAATGACTAGGCACATCATTGTACCACTACGTATCGTGGTTGTAATGGTTGTGAAGAGAGGCGCTGACTCTGAGACAGTACCTCAAAATGGTGGAACCCAAAATAGTGCACTACAGAGTGAATACGGACAATTTCAAGAATCACTTGTCATAATGAAAGGTTCACTGATTCCAAACCAAACTCTTGGTGATGCTCACAAAGATTCACCATTCAATAAAGGAATGACTGTTTCAGACTCGACCCAAAAGATTCACTGATTCAATTCACGAACCTGAGGAGCAAAATGAGGAAAGCCTGCCTTTCTCACGCCGTTACTAACGCTACTAATACGGAAGGATTGACTCCATTGCAAAGAGTACAACTGTTAGGCTCATCATCAGCAACTTGAAACAGAACACTAAAGAAACGTTCGTCAGGTGAACCAATCGCTAACGATTCATACCATTAGTGACTCATATGAAAAGCAAAAAGACGCTATGGTCAGCTGAGACCAAAAGAGCATAAACGCTTTAAGTGTGTCTGACGGAAAAAACAACTATTAGACTTGAAACTGACCAACTGGTGCAATATTGATTTGTTCCCCCAATATTCAACAGTACCAAGATTAAAAGATATTAAAACGCACGCGTTGTGTACCGATCTGTACAAGGGGAAAACTCTCGCAAGACAAAGTGTTAGAAATATTAGAATTAAGTTTAAACACCTAACAGTTGTGTAAAACTGTCAACACGTTATATTAGCACACAGTACTGGATATCAGGAATGAGGTATAAAAGTATGAGCTCTCAACCTCTACCGGGGCTCTTTCTGCTTTCTGTGCTGCATGCTACTATCATGACTCTCCTCTTCAGAGTCGGATGAAGACATGTTATGCGACATACGGAATTCTGCACTCTAATCACACTAAATAAGAAAAAAACATTAATTATCCAAATGAAAGCTGAACGAACTACAATCACATGTTCAAAAAGCACATGGTGGAGATGAGGAACTTTGACCCAGAACTACTCACGGCTCTATGCAGGTTGCCAGGTCTTCGAAAATTTTACGAAATAAATATAAAACCCTGATGATGGTACAAATACGAATATCCACTGCACAATGGATACAGAGTAATAATATCACCTCATATATAAACGAATATATATAACCTCAAATCAGAAAAGAACTGTGACAGTAATGTTGAGGATTTGTTGGACACGTGCCTTTGTGGCTGCGGGGGACACACTAGCCATGTCAGTAGCCAATAGAAACGCAAATTAAAAAATGTTTCTTACATTTACAACAACATTTATTTCATTGCAGACAGTATGAACCTGGGATATTTCATGTTTTATATGGCCAAATTAATTTCATTTATTAATAAACGTTCATTCATGCATTTCAGTTTTTTTATTTGAAAATTGTATATTTCAAAATTTGTAACAATAACTATTCGTTCTCAACATCTGGATGAACAAAAGCTGGCACCTTACAAAGAGAAATTGTCGAGGATTTGGCAACTCGTTTCTCTGACCAAGTACGTCATTGCCACGTAAATATACCTTTGCCAAAAAAGGCACTGGGGCACCGTCTAGTGGACTGAGACAGAAACGCTTCTTCAGATGATATGCAAAGTCGAGCTGTATTACAAATCAAGAGTGTATTGATCAAAAAAATTTACATGGAAAGTTAAGGTATTTGAGATTGGAAACTTTAACGATCGTAGTATTGTAAGTAAGGCCAATGTTGCTATAGTAAGTAAATTATATTATATACTGTAGGAAAGAAAATAATTTCTTAATATTATACAGACCGACAGAAGACAATAAACACAATAGGTATCAATGCATAGAAAAGCTAGTAAAATAACTCTAAAATGATCCATTCGACAGCATGATGTAGGTGTTATTTTACTGCAGTGTTTCTGTCCCTGATTAGATAGTGTGGGAAAGTCCACAGTGCAGTCAGTCTGACTGGACCTCCCCAAAACCCAGTGCATTCTTTGACACAACCCTATTCACATTCATATTAAAATTACATTCACTTCCTATAGGCAGTGTCATGTTCTAATGTGAAGGACAAATAATATTTAGTAACAGCTGGTTAAAGATGAGGTGACTTCATAATAGAAAATAATAAAATATTAAGAAATATTACGACATTACAATAGGTGATTTGAACATTAGTATTCAGCTCCTGATCTCCAGAGTACAGATGAGTGAAAAAAAGTTTTGGAAAACATTGCTAATTAGTTGAATCACTAATTAAGGTTCTCTAACTAAGGACATTGATTTAAAAAATACTAATCAGATACCATATACAGGGGTGCTTGAAAGTTTATGAATTCTTTAGAAATGTTTATATTTCTGCATAAATATGACCTAAAACATCATCAGATTTTCACACATCCTAAAAGTAGATAAAGAGAACCCAGTTAAAGAAATGAGACAAACATATTATAGTTGGTCATTTATTTATTGAGGAAAATGATCCAATATTACATATAATTAGCAGTTAATTTGAAGGGTAAATTAGAGTCAGGTGTTTTCAATCAGTGGATTGACAATCAGGTGTGAGTGGGCACCCTGTTTTATTTAAAGAACAGGGATCTATCAAAGTCTGCTCTTCACAACACATGTTTGTGGAAGTGTATCATGGTACGAACAAAGGAGATTTCTGAGAACCTCAGAAAAAGAGTTGTTGATGCTCATCAGGATGGAAAAGGTTGCAAAACCATCTCTAAAGAGTTTGGACTCCACCAATCCACAGTCAGACAGACTGTGTACAAATGAAGGAAATTCAAGACCATTGTTACCCTCCCCAGGAGGGCCGAACAACAAAAGGATCACTCAGAGATGGCGTTTGGAAGAGTTGGCGAGGCCACAAAGAACCGCAGGGTAACTTCTAAAAACAACTGAAGGCTATCTCTTCATTGACTAAGTTAATGTTAATGAGCCACATCAGAAGAAACACTGAACAACAATGTGGGCATGGCAGGTTGCAGGAGAAAGCCAATGCTCTCCAAAAAGAACATTGCTGCTCATTCTGCCAGTTGAAAAGATCACGTGGACAAGCAGACGAAAGGATATTGAAAGAAATGTTTCATGGATGGATGAGCCCAAATATAACTTTCTGGATTAAAAGAAAGCGTTATGTTGGAGAGAAAGGAAAACACTGCATTCAGCATACGAACCTTAATCCCATCTGTGAAACCTGGTGGTGGTAGTATCATGGTTTGGGCAGGTTTTGCTGCATCTGGACAGGACGGCTTGCCATCATTGAGGAACAAAAAAAAAAAAAAAAAAAAAAAAAAAACAATGAATTCTGATTATATTAAGAGAATTCTTAAAGGAATGTGAGGGACATCTGTTCCATGACTGAATCCTCAAGAAAGGTGGGTCATGCAGCAAGACAAGACCCTAAGCACCCACGTTCGTTCTACCAAAAACTCAATAAATAAATGACCAAGTATAAGATTTTTGATCATTTATTTAACCTTTGTTCTTACCTGTAGGACTTGTGTTGAAAATATGATGATGTTTTAGGTCATATTTACAGAAAATAGGAAAGTTCTAAAGCGTTCCACAAACTGTTCAAGCACACTGTACAACAATGAAACATTCAAATAAAAGTTTTTTCTATTATTACCACAAACTAGGATGATCTTGTTTGGGATGACTAGGAGGAATGGGTTGCTGCAGATTTTCATGCTGAATCCAAAATAGTTTAAGAATGTTTTCACCCATAGTTTATTCATCTTTTGGACCACCCTTAAAAATGTTTATGTGTTTCTTATTCTCCGAACATATGAAGGAAAACAGAGAGAGTACTGTGCATTTATTCAATGTGCACTCTGAGTGGGGTTTGATCTTAGGGCAGAAAGTGATAAGAGTGCATTCTCAGCGGACTGCAGTGACACCCCACGTAGTGATTAGTGATATGGTCAAGACTGCTAGAGTTGATTTTATATATATATATATATATATATATATATATATATATATATATATAAAGTGGGTGTGTGAACGGAGTTCAAAAAGAAACGCGTTTCATTGAAAACGCTCATTTTTTCGTGAACGTTGAAAACCTGAACGCAACACATTTTTTAATACAGACTTGAACGTGAATAGTTTTCAAATGTGGTCGATGAGGGCAGACATCACTGTAAATGAACGTTGGAATTGTTTCCATTGAAAACTGAGCAGAGTGGACATCTGTTATTTTCTCTTTTGACAAACTCCACTACAGAAAGTTCCTCCTCATGTATTCCGCGGTGCCTCCTTAAATCATGTATCACCAGGACAGAAATGGTAAATGGTGTGGACATTGTGTGCGCAATGCCATTGCGGGCAAACGTTTAGTGTCCGTGAGAATTAGTTGTAACATACTGGCTAGTAATAAATGGCTTCCGCACAACGTTACCGTGATGAATTGCAGCCAGAGCGGGGGGTAGGCATAGCAACGCCGCGTACACCAATTGCAGTGTCATGACCAAATGTCTACAATGGCAGTTTCAAAGAACGTTATTAGGTTTTTTAGCTTGTAGTGTGAAAAAAAGTATCAAAAAGTATTTAAAATTGTGAACTTTGAACGTGAAAAACTGTTCACTTGAAGACATGTATTGAAACTGAACTTGGAACTAGTTCAGAAAAGCTGTGAAACTGGGCACAACACTTTTAATTAATACTGAAAATGGTTTTGTTGGCTGTGGGATATATATATTAAATTAAAAGTGTTGTGCCAGTTCAAAGGCTTTTCTGAAACTAGTTCAAGTTCAGTTCCACAGCCAATTCACAGCCAACAAACCATTTTCAGATTTAAATTGAAAAACATAATAGAAGAAATCTTTCATATGTTACAGGCATGGTCAAGTTAAAGCAAGTGGGCACTTGCATTATTGATGACTTGACTATCAAATAAAACATGTTCATTAATTGAGATACTGGACGAGAGCAACAGTAAAACTTGATTTTTACATTACATTTACGCATTAGCAGACGCCCTTATCCAGAGCGACCTTACAATTGATACAGTCTTACAAGTTGAGCAATTGTGGGTTAAGGGCCTTGCTCAAGGACCCAACAGTGGCAGCTTGGCCATAGGTGGATTTGAACCCTGGACCTTCTGGTCCATAGTCCAGTACCTTACCCGTAGGCTACCACAGTCCCCAGTTTCCCTGTTAGGGAATCTGTTAGGGAGTTATTTAAGACATTTGAGAAGAAAGATTGTTGATTTATTCAAAAACGAAGCAATAGAAAAAAATATTCGGGACTCAGCTGATCTCAACAACAATTTCAAGTCCACAAAAAGACAAATAAGTTTGAGGGACAGAGACGAGGACCAACAAACTTATTTATTGGGATGCATAACAGAAAAAAAGTGAAAAAGAAACAACAGAATGCATTCCAAAATGGATCTTGCCAAACAATGAGAAATTCAAAATGGGGTCTAAGCAACAAAGAGATGCCTTAAAATGCCAACCACCAAACTCAGATCACCAAATGAGATGGTTCTACCCGGGACATCATCAGACCTACCGGGGCGTGTGCCAGAGTTAAAATGCTGCTGTGCCCACTAAAACCCACGGTGGTAATAAGTCCTTTTACCCTGGATTGTTAAGTTAAAACTATAGGACAATGCCCTGCAAATTCACACAGACACTGGCAATTCCCAAAAACTGTAGAATATTTTCAAAAGCTTGAGTGGGCTAAAGCATTCAGTCAGCACCAGTCATGTCGTGGTTAATGTAGAGTAATGTATAGAATATCTTGCAAATATTTAAAAGAAAGTCAGCCCTGCTGCGACCAAGCTATTGATAATAATAGCTGATATGTTTTGGCTAGGCAAATAACTAAAAAACCCAGCAAGACTCATTTTAGTCCCAAAAAAGCAGAATGTTGGGGAAAAATGTCATGGTCACCCTACACATCGTAAGATCCTATTAATTATCAGATCAGAACCTTGACTGCAACCTCCAGCTGAGTGAAGCTGTGAGAGGAGAGTCAAAAAAAAGAGGGACCTAGTACTCACAAGGATCTATAGAAGAGGAAGTTTCTGTAAAAGTGGACTTGTAATAATAATTGTTTTTGGTCAACTTTATAAAATGTCTTAGCGTTTTAAAAGCTACTGCACGGTTTCATGGAAATATAATAATGGCTAGTGTGACAGTAGGAGAGGTTTGGCATGGCATTCTCTGTTCCATTGTTGTTGAAATCTTGTGCGTGGGGATCTTGAGCTTTGGAGGTTATTTGCAAAGGGGATGGGAACATGGAAAATTCAACCCATCTTGTCTGCTCCGCCTACAGAAGGCCAGTCAGCTGGGAGCACAGCCTTCTACTGACCCAATGTCTCAGACTAGACCCCCAGCAAACACTAACTTCAGTTAGAAGCCAGACAAGCCCTAGGGTGCAAATCCGCAATCTCCCTTCCAAAGATCCTTAAATCACCCCTCACTAATTGTCAGATAATTTTACAGCCAGTCTGGCCTTTTATATTATTATTATTATTATTATTATTATTATTACAGAATAGCAACATAATGACATGGCAAGGGTACCATAAATAACTTTGTGATTAAGGAATCACATAACATGGGCCATTAAACCCGCTGTTATAGCTCTGTTACATAGTGACGTCAACCTGAAAACCTGCCTGGAAAGTCAACAACAGTCTGTGTCATTTGACTCAGGTTTATAAATTCAGTTACGTGAAACACTGATGTGTTTCAAACCATAACCAAAGATAAGTGGACAGCCAAACATAAACTCTGTTGAAGTTAGAGCATGTTGAGGATAGGATTCTGCGTAGGCCAATTAAGTTCCTCCACCCCACACAGTCAATGTCAGGAGGCCTCCCTCAAACTGCTGACACAAAATAATTCGACTCTCACAATTCTCTAAAACATCATGCATGTTATTCCATTATGAATGTTCTTCACTGTCACTTAAACAACAGGGGATTTATTCATAAAGATCTTAGTGCTAAGAGTTGCTCCTAGTGACAAAATTATTATTTTTTTGTTTCGCTCTTAAAGATAGGATCAGATCCTAGTAAAGAGAGAAGTTATACATAAACCATCTTAACTTGTAAACGAGCTCCTAAGGTGAAAAACTGTTTAGGAGTAGAACTGAGGCTGAGGAGTTCTCTTAAGAAGAGGAGAAGCATCCGGAAAGATGACGAGGCAGAAGAAATGTTCTCCAAGTGAATAACAGTGAGTTAATTAAACACTACATAATTAGATCGTGCAGGAATAACGTTGTAATTGACTTTATTAGAGATGTGCTCACATCTCTTATCCAGCGCAACAGTGCCATAATACCCAAAATAAAAGCTACATATGAACACCAACAGTTAAATAGATTAGACACAGCAGCAGTCATACCTGAAAAGAGTGGAGTCACATTTTCTCCAGCTCATAGGCTATCCAATAAATTAAGTAGGCTACAAAAATGATCAGCATTGTAAATACACTTAATAAAATAAAGCAAATAAAGGCATGTGTGATTAGTGTAAAATATGCAGAAATAGCCTATGCCTGTTATTTCAATGGCTTATAATAGGCTATACAGTATTTCCCTAATTAAAAGTGCATTTCTGTGTGTGTGAGAGTGAGTTACAAAGGACACAACCAATCACAGTCTTCCTGTAACTGGGTCAACCGCACCTACTCATTAGGAAAAAAGTTTTTGTCTTGTCCTTGCTCAGAGCTGCTCTCAGATCTCTTCTGCATCACTCTTAAGTTAAAACGTCTAGCTAGGGGTTTTTAAGCCAAGTTAGGAGCTCTCTAAGAGGATTCTTAGAATCTTTATGAATACAGCCCCACTATTCCTCATTCTCCAACTCTTAGATTTGGTTCTATGGAAGCGTAGAGATCGCATGTAATCCATCAAACCCAGAAAAATCTTTCAGATGTTGGGATGTTTAAATGTGATTTATCATTTAAGAAAATTTCCTCTGCTCCAGAGTCCTCCATTTTAACAACTGGCAGTGATTTTTAGTGATAGACTGCTCTACCCAACCAACTGTCAATGTTTGCTCATTATTTTATTTTGTGTACCTGGATGGAACGAAAATTGCAATATTTACAACCTTCAGCCAATTACTAATAAATAAAAAAATGTCTTTGCTGGATTCACTCTGTTGATTGCTATAAAGTTTTACCAAGAAATTAAATCACTAAATATTTCAACCCTGGTGTGGCTGTGACAGCCTTTAGACTATGCTTGTTAGGCCTTTAAATGATTAACCACTATGGCTGTACTGTATCTCGGTTTGCACTGGCATATGCTATTGTTAAATTTGTCAAGTCTTAACTCACTAATAAAAAAGAAGATGAATCACGACACATATTTATGAAGGTGCTCTTACAGTTAAACCAAACCTTTCAAATCGCTGTTGTGGTTTACAGCAGTGAGTTAATGATAAACCAGCATGACTTTTCCATACAACACAGGAGTGGCAACACAGAGTTCTGGAGGGCCACAGCATGGAGGTTCCCCTCTTTGATACCCCTTTTAATCCAGGTATTGATCGTTATCCAAGTAGCTAATCTGTGTGATGAAATAATTCATAAGAATTGGGAAATGTAGGAAGTAATACATTGCAATACCACAATCCAGCACCTCTAAAATATACTTTTCAAAAGACTTTTAAAATATTTTTTAGTGGCATGAAAAGTTGGTTTCAAGACATTTGACAGCATGTATTGTGCAGTACATAAGAAAAGAAAGATAGAACACCTTTTGGAATTCAGTCTGTTTTGGTCAAAACAAGTTGATTGTTCCAGATAATAGAATATACATTTTTAAAAAGGCAAAAATAACTATTACATTGGCTCTCAGGTGGTGCAGCACTAGCCCACCACCACAGTAACCAGGATCCGAGTCCTAGTAGGTGTCTTCAAACTGGGTTGGGCATTGAACAGGCATGTCTGAGGATATCACCTCCCAGCACTGCAACAGCAACCCTGCTGAACCTGAGATGAACTGGCATCCCATCCAGGGTATGCTTACACCAGAACCATGTTCTCTGAGGTAGGCTCCAGACCACTCTATGATCCTGATCATTAAAAGGCCTGATTAAAAAAAAATCAACACAGTTGTGTTTCTTCTATGTTTATGCTTATTCTACGATAATGCTAAGCCATAGGAGTGTTTTCTAAGTCCGTCTTTAGGGGTACTCAAGCCCCCCCTAGTCCCAGCACCCCTAAAAATTATTAAAAGTCATGTTTTGTTGTTGTTTTTTTAAACAGAAGTCTGTCTCTGATAATCTGAAAAGATGTTAAAACCATAGAAAAGTATATTGTTTAAACATTGCAAAATACAGCAGTTCAACTTCCATTAAAGGAAGTGTCTTTTCATTCATAGTGTTTTCCCTACCAACAAAGTGAAGTTGTTTCTTCAAAGTGTGGGAATGACAGTCCAAAATTAGGTTAAAATATACAGTTTTTTCATTTCATTTCAAAAACAGAAAACTGTGTGTGGGGGTCTCATTGGGTGCTGAACATGCTAAATCTCTGGTTCTACAATTGCCCATGAGCATCGTCTTCTGCAGGTCACAAGGCTCATATTTGCAGTGAACATAATTCAGATCAGTAATTATTTGAATCACAGAGGTCATGTTACCACATTAGAAACTAACTAGCTGATGGTGTCACAGTAGTGTCGATTGCTTAAAGCCCAGATGCAGAGTGATGCTGGCTTCACCAATCTGGGAACACCAGAGACAAATCCAGTCTTTATGGAAGCCCCAGGGAAGAAAACTCCCCTAATAATTAATATATACTTGAAATAAAAGTCAACATTCATACTAGAGGGAGCGAGAGAGTTTGTGTGTGTGATTGAGTACTTGGAGTGGGGATGTTAGGCTGGGAACTGAGGGTTAACAGGCATGTGCTCTGCCTCGCTGATCAGTACAAGCTAATATGTGCACACCTAGAAGGAAGGGCTGTGAAAAAGGCAAGAAGATCACACAAAGAGCTCAGTACAAAATGGCAGCTACAAATACAAAATGGTGTCTACAAACAAAATGGAACCCAAATTCTCACCCAAATCAGGGTAAGATTCTTTCCCCCTGTCTCCAAAACTCAAATAAAAGCTTTATGATCTTAACCATAACTTTATTCTTTCATTTCCTTTCCTGTTTTTCAGCATTCCTCAATTTCTCACTTTCTTCTTTCAACATTTACTTACCATTCTTCTAATCCCTTGTTTCACTCATTTCTCTCAGCAGGTTTTTTTTTTCCAGCTAAATGGGTACTTATTTCACATCAAACTACCATTTTTCTTTCTTAGAATCCCTCTCAGTTTATCCTCTTTCAAGCATCTCAGTTTAAAACCCTGTGTATGTTCAGTTCATCTCTTTTTGTGCATTTTCTTTCACTTTTGTCTTTCTTTTTCATAGCCACACATCCAGCCACCTCCATTTACCAGCAGCATCTCATTTAGAAGCTGCATTGACGTTGCCTTTTGCCCGGTTTAAATAGCATGTCATACAGGTGCTGCTCATTAAGACGTGAAGTAGAGCCTGTTAAAGCCGAATTAGGTAAATCACGTGATGTGCCACGTCTAGGCAAAGTAGTTTATGGCTGCCTTCTAAGACTGTGCTGAGTGCCTCTGTCACCCTCTGGTGGTGCCTGCAGATGCCACTAACACTCTGACACAGAGATGGAGGCAATAAAATAATTTCATGTTTTTCAACATTTAAATTGATGAAATGTTTAAAAATCAAACATACTTTCTGAAATTTTACAGACCATCAAGTTACAAAAAAAAAACATTACAAAAAGAATCGTGTTATAATCAGAGGCGGTAACAAAGTACAAGTATTTTTTACTGTACTTAAGTTTTTTTAAAGAAATATTTAACTTTTTTACTTTAAGTACAATTAGTAGCATGTATGTTTATATTTCTACTTGAGTAAAATGTATAAGCTACACTTCAGCTTTTACTCAAGTATTCAAGTATCAACAGCTTAGTAGTACTTTTACTTAAGTAAAAAACTTGTGCACTTCTGCCACCCCTGATTAAAATAACAAACACGCATAAGCTGAAATGTCAAGCTGAAAACACATGTGTCTCATCTGAAAATGCTGAGAATATTGAGTGCTAGTCAGAATTCTACCACTGGATTTGTTTGAGCTACTTGGTTATATAAAGCCAAACAATCCTGCCCCCTGCATTAGCCAAACAGAATTTGCATTCACGTAATACACAGTGTTTTTCTCCATTAATTAACATTAGTTAATCATCATTCAACAGTAGTAATCATCATTGTTCTAAAATGTAAATCTGACCCTGTGTAACAGGTATGGTAACACTAATCTATTCAGTAGACACCTTCTTACTCATATTTATTTGGATGAATTATTTTATGAATACTCATTCTTAAGCAGGCTACTTTTAAATTTAGGAAACATTTTAACATAACATAACATAACATTTTTGCTATTCTACACCGACAATATTTCAGAATGGCATGACATTAATTACAGCCCGACTAATCATTCTGATAAGACTCCAACATTTGCAGCTTGCATCATCAAAGCAACACCAATTCTCTGATGATTCTTCCTTTCAAACCGATAACACAAAGCATTTGCTAATATCTCACTTATTTAAATCAGGACTTACTGATCTTGCTTTTTTTCAGGTCACTAAGCAATCTCACTGAGCTTGAGTAGAGTCAAACGGTGTAATCAGTATCAAATGAAAATGTGACAATGTGAGAGATGAGGATTAGTGAGCCATGATCAAATCTAAATAAACAAGGAAATTACAATGCCTTAAAAAGTCCTACCCTGTCTTTTTTTTCACATTTTGTCCCCATCAATCTGCACTTAATACCCCATACTCATAAAGTGAAAGCAAATTTATTGAATTGGAAAACTAACATATTGCATTGACATAAGTATTCAGACACTTGACTCAGTACTTAGTTGAAGAAACTTTGGCAGCGATTACAGCCTCCAGTCTTCTTGTTTATGATGCCACAAGGTTTGCAGCCCCTGAAAAACACCCCCACAGCATGATGCTGCCACACCCATGCTTCACTGTAGGGATGGTATTAGGCAGGTGATGAGCAGTGCCTGGTGTCCGCCACAAATGACACTTTAAGCCAAAAAGATCAGTCTTGTTTTTAGAATATTATTTCTCACAGTCTCCCCCGATTATTTAATTTGGGTGAACAGCCCTAGGAAGAGTCCTGGTTGCTCTTGGGAACTTTCACTGCAGCAGATTTTTGTAGCCTTCTCTAGATCTGTTTCTCCACACAATCCTGTCTCTGAGCTCTACAGACAGTTCCTTTTTCTTCATGACTTGGTTTTTGATCTGATATGCATTGTTAGCTGTGAGACCTTATATAAACAGATGTGTCTTACCAAATCATGTCCAATCACCTGAATTTACCACAGGTGGACTCCAATCAAGGTGGAAAAACATCAGAAAGATGATCAAGAGAAATGGGAAGCCCCCAGAGTTACATTTTAAGTGTCATAGCAAAGGGTCTTAATATTTATGTCCAGGTGAAATTTTAGTTTTTCCAATTCAATAAATTTCGAAAATTCTGTTTCTACTTTCTCATTATAAGGTATTGAATGCAGAGTGATGGGGGGAAAGCTTGATTTTTTTTTAAATATTATCGCAAGGCCTCAACATAACAAAAAATACAGTGAAAGTTGTCTGAAAACTCTCCATATGCATTGTATGGGCACGGAGCCAATGGTTGGTAGTTTTGTTTGCCAGGTGAGAATCTGGAGTGAATAAGATTAAGGTATCTTAAAGGCATCGGCGTCCTCGTCCATGATCAGATAACCTACACTTCTGGGGAAATTCAAGAGCACCATTACATAATGATAATCTGTGGCCAGGGTTCTGGAGAACATAAAGAAATCTGGAGTCATTGAACAGAAACTGTGTTTCCATTAACATATCTAATCTCTACAGTGCACAGCAAACTCTCCAGTGCTGTATTTACAATCTTATATATTCAGCTGGACCAAAACGCTAGGTTTTTTATTAACACTAGAGATTATTCTATGCTGCATGCATTAGCTATGTTGTGAACAGTGGTGGACGAAGTACACGAACCATGTACTTGAGTTAAAGTAGAGATACCTAAGGGAAAATAGTACTCCAAAAAAAGTTTAAGTCCTCCCTTTAGAGCTCCACTTGAGTAAAAACACAAAAGTATTTGCCTTTAAATGTACTTAAGAAGCAAAAGTTGCACTACAAAAACAAATTAATAAAACATTGCTTGGAATAGTCACAGTTTCAAAACAGATATCCCACTGAAACCGCATTCATCAAATATAATTTTGCATCTAAAATGCCCTGATCCACCCCAAATCAATCAAAACAATTAATGGCAATCAGTTCAGTAATGACACAAGTCCAATGCTTTGTTAATTAAAGTGGCTGAATGGCTTTTTTATTCTTGACATATCCCTGTCCACAATAAATAAATACCATATTTAATATTTTCTGATGATATAATTTAGTGCATTACATGTTGTTTCCCATAACAATCATTCCCATTTGAAAAAAAAGTATTAAATTCTAGTTATTTAATAACAAACCCTTATGAACAAGATGGTAAAACCAAATAATAGGATGTACAGTACAGTCCAAAGGAAGCAAAATAAACTAAGAGATCTGTGATTATATATACAGTAATATGTTTAATATCATAGAACAAAGGTTTTGACTACGTGTTTTATCGCTCACTGATATACTTTAGTTTTAATGTAAACCTAATTGTACATATCCAATACTTTTAATAAGATGCTCTGAAGAATATGAATTTATATAAATTGAGAATTTATACATGGACAATTTGTATATTGAAATTATCTATTTGAGTGGATAATATAAGCTTAACCAGAATGCATACATTACTATTTAATAATTCAAAAACATTTTATTCATGTCTTATCTTGTTTGTTGCTTCCCTAAGTTTCAATGTGACTTCTCTGACAGAGGGCTTCCAAGGTGTCGCATTCAGAACACTAAAAAAACACAATAGCGATTACCAGAACAATTTTACATTTAACTTAAAAATACCCTGTACTTCTGTAAGAATGTGCAAGCAGCTTCTGTGCAAGCTGTTATGTGCCACATGATGGTGTGCAAGTGTGTTTATGTGACAGAATACTTAAAATATATTAATACTTAAAACTTAAAACTATTTCCATTAACATGTTAACTTTGAAAGCCCTAATACAGTGGTGTGAAAAGTGTTTGCCCCTTTCCTGATTTCCTTTTTTTTTTTTTGCATGTTTCTCACACATAGGTGTTTTGGAACATCAAACCAATTTAAATATAATATAACAAACCTAATAACTGGTTGGGCCACCATTAGCAGCAACAACTGCAACCAATCGTTTGCGATAAACTTGCAATGAGTCTTTTTACAGGCATTGTGGGGGAATTTTGGGCCACTCGTCTTTCGCCCACATCGGAGGGTTTTCGAGCAGGAACGAACGGCCCTTTTTAAGGTCATGCCACAGGCATCTCAATAGGATTCAGGTCAGGACTTTGACTAGGCCACTCCAATGTCTTCATTTTTTTTTCTTCAGCCATTCGACGTGAACTTTCTGGTGTGTTTTGGATCATTGTCCTGCTGCAGAACCAAGTTCGTTTCAGCTTGAGGTCTCCTTCAGGATTTATTGGTAGACAGAAGAATTCATAGTTCCATTTATCACAGCAAGTCTTCCAGGTCCTGAAGCAGCAAAACAGCCCCAGACCATCACACTACCACCACCATATTTTACTGTTGGTATAATGTTTTTTTTCTGAAATGCTGTGTTACTTATATGCCAGATGTAATGGGACACACCTTCCAAAGAGTTCAATTTATGTCTCATCAGTAAACATAATGTTTTGTCAAAAGTCTTTGGGGATCATCAAGATGTTTTCTGGAAAAATTGAGATGAGCTTTAATGTTCTTTTTGCACAGCAGTGGTTTTCGTCTTGGAACTCTGCCATGCAGGCCATTTCTTACGGTCTCTTTCTTACGGTGGAGGCATGAACACTGACCTTAACTGAGGCAAGTGAGGCCTGCAGTTCTTTGGATGTTGTTGTGGGGTCTTTTGTGACCTCTTGCTGCACTCTTGGGATAATTTTTGTCGGCCGTCCACTCCTGGGAAGGTTCACCACTGTTCCATGTCTTTGCCATTTGTGGATAATGGCTCTCACTGTAGTTCGCTGGAGTCCCAAAGCTTTAGAAATGGCTTTATAATCCTTTCCAGACTGATAGATCTCAATGACTTTCTTTCTCAATTGTTCCTGAATTTTTTTGAATCTCGGAATGATGTGTAGCTTTTAAGGATCTTTTGGTATACTTCACTTTGTCAGGCAGGTGCTATTTAAGTGATGTCCTGATTGAGAACAGCTGTGGCAATAATCAAGCCTGGGTGTGACTAGAGACAGTGAACTCAGGTGTGATAAACCATAGTTAGGTTGTGCTTTAAGAAGAGGCAGGGGCAATCACTTTTTCACACAGGGCCATGTAGGTTTGGATTTTTTCTCCCTTGATAAGAAACACCTTCATTTAAAAACTGCACTTTGTGTTTACTTGTGTTGTCTTCGACTAATATTTAAATTGGTTTGTTGTTCCGAAACACTTAAGTGTGACAAACATGCAAAAAAATAGGAAATCAGGGAGGGGGCAAACACTTTTTCACACCACTGTACACTGATACAGTGATCATCCAAAATGTTCAAACCACACACAAACCATTTATTAATTCACTTTCTTAATCGCATAATACTTTACAGGGTCGTGGTAGAGCCGGTGCCTAGCCAGCGGCATAGGGTGCAAGGCAAAAACAACCCTAGACAGGGCGGCAGTACATTGTACGGCCACTTTTTTTAGTGTAATCAATTAACCTAATGCATGTCTTTGAACTGTGGTAGGAAACCGGAGTAAACCCATGTTGGTGCATCCAGTCAGTGGTGGTAAGTACAGACCACGAACCGGCAACAGGGTGTTGGAACCCAGGGGCTACGGATTGAGAGCAACGAATTCTATCCCATCTGGTCTGAATGGGGCGGTGCGGTGGCTCAGTGGGTAGCACCGTTGCCTCGCAGGTAGAAGATACTAGATTTGATTCCAGCAGGAGTGGTCTGGGTGTGGAGTCTGAAGAGCTACTGTGGTACAAGTCACAGTAGGTCAGAGTGCTCACTATGCTAACCCCTGTCCACCAGTGCACAAGTGCCAGAAGTGGACCTTGGAGCATACAGTCATCTATTCCAAAGAATACTATTTTCTTGTCCATCACATGGATGGTCGGGTCGGGTGTGCACCATTCACCTTGGGAAATGATAGTACCAGGATGCACTGTGGGAAGAAAACAAGCGGGTGCTGGAAGTGTGATGTTCTGGATAATGTCCAGATGGGAAACTCTGGGTCTGGGTGTTCACTAACGTGACATGTAACACCTACCTAAACGGACCAGGTAGTTTTAATGTTTTGGCTGATCGGTGTAAATTTGTGTATTCTATATACTAACATAATGGACTGCTATCAAAGACTGTTTAATATTTTCTATACTTAATATACATTAATACTGCAATCCCGTGGAATAAAGCACTTCTCTACTAAAGAAGTTCTGACCCAATCCTCAGCGTTCGTATCAAAGTTTATATTGGCTCAAATGCTGGATCAGTACCAGACGGGATTGGTTTTTGTCTCTAATCCAGTATGTTATGTTGTGAAAGTGACACATCGACTGAGCTCAGCTACATGAAAATCTTAAATTGTGATACTATCACATCTTCAACATTCTGCATATGAGATTTGCAATGAATCAATATCAGACCAGTTTAATTATCAGTCAAGGCTTAGAACTTAATTATTATGTTTAAAATGTTAAAATCTGAATGGAACAACATCACTCAATAGTTAATTGATCTAATTTAAAATATTTTGGAAAATTTAAAACTCATCTGCCTCCATAATACTCTGTAGTGCATATAAACACATTCCATAATGAGTTTGAAATGAACATTCCTAGCATAAAATGAACAAAAAAAAAAAAAAATCAAAACATCATGTACCAACATATAGTTTGCACAGAGGGATACACTTAAAGTTTGTTTTATTGAAGAATGTATGAACTTTATGTGCGTGTATTTTATAAAAACATTAAGCAGCGTACATGGGGATTGTTATGACGTACACATTAGAAACTTTAGATAACGTAATGAATGCTACAACTGTTGTGTCTGACATGGAAGAAGTACAGGTATGGGCTGAATTGAATGTAATAAAATCAACACCCGTTCACTTTAACAACTGAGGTCATAATAAATTATAAAAGGAAATAAAAATCTAGTCTTTTAACTCTTTTCACTTAAACAGCTGGTCAACAGCCGATCACCGCTGCAGATACACGAGCAGAGTTAAAGGGCAGAAGTTCATCATTCATGCATGCATGTGTGTGTATAACTATTTTAATGGTCAAGCTCATTAGCTCACATTTGGACTAGAGACTCTTCTAACCCAGTTGATGTGTTTAGAGACTTTTTTGCGCTAGTTACTCATGTTTGTGCGTGTGACTTTCTGCTATTATCTGTAACAAGCTGTAAAACAAGGCGTTGTAAGTGTATGTGCCTGTCCTATTGTAAGTAGTACTCCTTTGTTTGTCCCCTCACTACCTGTATATTCCCTCACCTATATAAAAATTAAATTCCATAAATTAAAAAAGCATTTAGGTTTAGCATGTGTATAACAGTTTAGATTTCAGACGTGATGGCATCGGGATGCTGTGTAGATGGTAAGGTTCCACTTGCAGTCTTCTTTTGAAAATACCCTTTATACCCTTTATATACATTACAGTAGCATAAAAAGTCTATGTGACTATGGTAAAATCTGGCCAACATACATTTTGGTCAACGTCCTGTTACACAGAAAGTAATGCAGTCCTTAAACGGTGCACCACAATGGTGTTTTTTAGAGTTTTTTGGTGGCCTAAGCTATAAATAAATAAAACAACATGTTTGTAACAATTCACCACAGTAACAAGAGCAGGTAGGGCGTTAATTCATGTTTGGAGTGGAAAATTCATATCACAGTACCTGCATTTTACAATATCCTAACAGTACTACACAAGGCATCTGGCGTTAACATTCAAACAGAGATGGGTTTTATATCAATAGTTTATTTAAAGTCAACAAAATAATTTGACTCACAGTCCCTGAAAGTCCCTCGACAAAGTGTGTTGTTTTAATTTTTAACACTAAGTTTGGTCATCTGAAGGCATTCCTCTTTCAGAGTCTCAATGTCATTTTTATAGGAATTTGTCCTGACCTCTCCATAAAGGTCTGGCTTCTTGCTGGCCAGGGGTGTTTCCACCGTGATGGATCCCCCCATCAACAACTCAGTGTTTTTTCCCCGATGGAAGATGGCCATCAATGCAGCCAGGGCACGGCTCACATCGCTGCGGGCTCCTTCATTCACAAAACAGTAGAGGATTGGGTCTGCTACACAGTTGAGACTGGTGAGTGCAAGTGAAACGTGGTAGGCAGTAAATAAGTTCTCCTCCACTCGACAGTCACAGGGATTACTGAGAAAGAGCACACTGCGCCAGAGCAGGAGGACATGATAGGGTGCAAAGCAAAGCAGCACAATTAGGATAAGGCTAAGAGCTAGCCTCTTGATCTTCGCTTTCTCTTGCTGCTCAGTGGAGACATTTCCATGAACTGCATTCAGGATGCCTTTGTATGCTGCTATCATACAGCACCAGGGAGCCAAGAAACCCATAAAGATACGATAGAGGTTCATGGCTGCCACCCAGTCCTGCATTGGATACCTCTCAAAACAGAAGGTACGATTAAAACGAGCTGCAAAAAGTTCATCATGGAAGAGTGGTGCTGAGTTGGCCACCACTTCTGTGACCCAGACAATGGAGCTGACAAAAACAGCTGTCTTGACCCGACGAACCTTGGCAAACTTGAGCGGGTGGGCCACTGCCAAGTAGCGATCCACAGAAATGCAACAAAGGAAGGCAATGCTGACATATATGTTGGTGTAGAAGATAAATCCGAACAACTTGCAGGTCTCTTGCCCATGGATCCAATTATCATGTTGGAGAAAATAGTCAATCCAAAGAGGCAATGTGGTTATGTAGAGGAGGTCAGCCACAGAAAGGTTGATTAAATACACACCAAGCTCATTTTTCTGCTTTACCTGCAAGTAGGCGGCCCACAGGGCCATACAGTTTGTGGGGAAGCCAAGGATGATAACAATGATATACAGAACTGGCTGGAAGAACTGGTCAATGTTTGAATCAACATTACAGGAAGCTGAGATGTTACACATGATCTTTCAGAGCTTTTTTTATATTGAAACTTGATATACTGATCAAGAAATACCTCAGCTGTTCCAGGTCAGGCCATATTTTGAGGCAAAACAAAGTTCTGGCATGAAACACAAACACTGCAACCCACATGTACAGGATGTTCAATGGGATGCAGCCCTCACTGTTTTTACTTATAGGTCCTCAGTGTGTGAGTGTGGAACAGAAAACATAGCCCATGCTTCTGAAGCATGGTGGCCTTAAGGCATCAAATGTCTTTTCCACACTTCATAGTTGGTCCTTTTACTTTTATATTTTATATTTGCCAATGATAAATATTATGGCTAACATGGCTAGCTTTGGTGAAGAAGGTGCTGTTTGGTGTCTGGGAAGGAGCAGTGAGCTTGACTGGTTAGATGAGAAAAAGTCTCTGGTGCTTTAGCAGCTTGTAGCAGCTGGGCTCCACAGCTTGGCTTCTCTCTCTCTGATTTCACTGAATACTGCTCTCCGATTTATTTTCTTTGGCCCCATCAGCTACATCCATCTGCAAAACAAAAAAGAGATGTCAGATAATATTGGTAAAAACAACAACTAAACATACCAAATCGTTTTAGTCATGAAGCATACCAAGACGTGTTCACTGCATTTTAAAAAGTACAATTTAAAAAGAAAGAGCAAATCCCACATTCTTCTCCCTTTAATTTTAAAATCACCAGAACAAACTCCTTAAGTCACTGTGAAATGCCAAACAAGAAGCATTTCTGTTGAAAGTGTTGCTGTTGAAATAGAGTGTCGGCACAAGGTTATCTGAAAGCAAAGCTGCATGGAGTGAAATCAAGTTCTCTATTTGCTTGGGACTGTTTATATTACATTCCCAGCGACACAAGCTCAAATGGCCAACAGCTAAGCAAAAGTGATAACATGAAATATTTAGTGTGAAGACTGTGAGTGACAAGGCACACAAAAACCAGTTCCAGATTCATATTTTTGCATCTCCATATACATTAAAGTTTGAGACTGCTAACACTGGGCAACTAAATGTTTAATTATTTTCTCCCACAAATTAAAATATGTGGACCATATGTCAGTGTCATGTTTTTCGAGGCTCTGGCACAAGTCATTCCTGACTATGAAGTGCTGGCCTCAAAGGAGATATACAATGGTGCTTAAAAATTTGTGAACCCTTTAGAATTTTCTATATTTCTGCATAAATATGACCAAAAACATCATCAGATTTTCACACAAGTCCTAAAAGTATATAAAGAAAACCCAAATAACCAAATGAGACAAAAATATTATACTTGGTCATTTATTTATTTAGGAAAATGATCCAATATTATATATTAGTGAGTGACAAAAGTATGTGAACCTTTGCTTTCAGTATCTCGTGCGACCCCCGTGTGCAGCAATAACTGCAACTAAACGTTTCCTGTAACTGTTGATCAGTCCTGCACACCGGCTTGGAGGAATTTTAGCCCATTCCTCCGTACAGAACAGCTTCAACTCTGGGATGTTGGTGGGTTTCCTCACATTAACTGCTCACTTCAGGTCCTTCCACAACATTAAGGATGAAGGTCAGGACTTTGACTTGGCCATTCAGTTCATGGACAGATGCCCTGACATTTTCCTTTAGAATTCTCTGATATAATTCAGAATTCATTGTTCCATCACTGATAAAAAGCCGTCCTGGCCCAGATGCAGCAAAACAGGCCCAGACCATGATACTACCACCACCATGTTCCACAGATGGGATAAGGTTCTTATGCTGGTCTTACGCAGTGTTTTCCTTTCTCCAAACATAATGCTTTTCTTTTAAACCCAAAAGTTTTATTTTGGTCTCATCCGTCCACAAAACATTCTTCCAATAGCCTTCTAGCTTGTCCGCATGATCTTTAGCAAACTGCAGACAAGCAGCAATATTCTTGTTGGAGAGCAGTGGCTTTCTTCTTGCAACCCTGCCATGCACACCGTTGTTGTTCAGTGTTCTTCTGATGGTGGACTCATGAATGCTAACATTAGCCAATGTGAGAGAGACATTCAATTGCTTAGAAGTTACCCTGGGGTCCTTTGTGACCTCGCCAACTATTACACATCTTACTCTTGGAGTGATCTTTGTTGGTCGACCACTCCTGGGGAGGGTAACAATGGTCTTGAATATCCTCCATTTGTACACAATCTGTCTGACTGTGGATTGGGGGAGTCCAAACTCTTT
>JAJAGP010002690.1:55000-93785 GCA_025084515.1 Ancistrus triradiatus | reverse complement strand
TCTGATCTGGATACTATGTGGGTCCCCTGGGAATAGACAGTTGTGGAAAAATTGGTGCAGCACTCTTTTGGTGACCTCTCTCAAGACATCGTCATCTTTGCAGTTGGTAAAAGATCCTCTCAAGTTCTGTTCCTGCAATGCTGGGCTTTGCTGCATGATCTTTATACTCTAACACTGGTTTGGCACTACCTTCTTATGTAACTGTATAGTAGTTTATTTGAATTGTATATTTGTAGTCATGCATGTACATAATATCAAAACAAATGTATTGGCATAATTTATGTGAATTTTGAGAATCAGAATAAATATTATGGACCATACACTATACACTAATGAAACAGGACATTGATTATCTCAATAAAACTGTGCATGTCCAAGTTAGGGATATACTAGACTAACGTGAATTGTCAGTTGTATGTGAGATATTGGAAAGTGTAAAGTCCTGAGTGACGTTTGAGTGCCAAATCGTAACAACCAGACCTCTGAAATTTCAAAGCTTGAGGATTGCTCCAGGCCATCAGTGGTAAGTATTTGGTTTCTGGGTTGGATAAAAAAGACACTTTAGTTCTAAGTGGGACTCTCAGACCAGGGTTAGGAACCTGTGGTCTTTTAATCTGTCTGACTATGCACAATAAGAAGATTTCTGTTTAACCATAGCAACCAGTTAGATAGCCTGTATAAAAATGAATATCACTGCTACCAAACCTCTCCTGACCGAAGTGCTGCCTGACCATGAGAGTCTCAAATTTGTCTTGTAGTTCTTGTACTTGTTCCTCAAGTTCCTCGCTTTTTATAATATGTAGTCCTTCAGGAGTCACATTGTAGTTCTGGTGTTGAATCACTAAATCCATTAACTCCACTGCTATCCATCTTCTATCCCCAGTCACTAAGACGAGACTTTTGCTTTTCTGTAGTGCTTTTACTCAAAGATTTTTATTGTGTATTATTGAGTTTTTGAGTTGAAGACAACTGGACGTCTTGGTTCTTGAAGATGTTTCATCTCTAATCCGAAAGGCTTTTCCAGTTCCACTCAAATCTCGGAACTGAAGAATCCTTTCGGAGAACCAGCTCAAGTACATCAACTCAGACACTCAAGTCTACAATGGCATTCTCTCATGGATTCTTCCTGATAAATCTCAGATTTTCTTGCCACTTCTTATGATTTCTGCGTCTTCTTATGGAGTTATACATCTAAGTATCAAGTATTTGCCTTCTTATAAATTGGATTAATGGTATTCTGCATTCTGGATCTCTGTTGTGTGAATGCGCTGGTGATTTTGAAGACTATCGACATGTCTAAAACTCTTTCCACAGAGCAAGCACTCCAGTGTGAACTCATTCGTGTTGTCAGAGAACACTGTGTTCCCAAAAAGTTCTTGCCACAGTGTGAGTAGTAATATAGTTTCTTTTCTGTGTAAATGTGATGTTGTCGCTGGTAAGAAGGTGGTTCCGTAAAACTCTTAATACACTGTGAGCACTCTGTTGAGTAAAGCTTTTACACACTCTGAGCAAGAGTAAAGCTTCTCTCCAGTGTGTAGTTTGTCATGTCATTGGACATGTATTCCAAAAAAATTATGCCACATTGTAAGCAGTAATAAGGTTTCTCTCCTGTGTGAATGCACTCTGGTTGTTGGATACTAATCCACTGTGAAACACCTTTCCCACACTGTGACCCTGAGTCCCACCTCAGGTTCGAGTCCCATATGTAACCCCACCTCATCCCTAAGTTCTGTCTCCAAACACACCCCCATCTCATACCTGATTCCTACTTCATCACTGAGTGTTTTGTCTAACCCAAACTCATCCAAGTCCCACCTCTAACCCCACCTCATCCCTAACTTCCTTCTCAAACCCAACTTCATCCCTGACTCCCACCTCATGCCTCAGTCCCATTTCCAACCCCACCTCATCCCTGAGTCCCATCTCCAAGCCCACCTATTCCCTGAATTCAGTTCTGAGTTTCCTCTGCAGTGAAAAGAGTAAATCTTCTCTCCAGTGTGAACTCATTCATTTCGACGGAGAACACTGTATTCCAAAAAATGAATGCCACATTGTAAGCAGTAATATGATTTCTCTCCTGTGTGAATGGGCTCGGGTTGTCAGAGACTAATTCACTGTGAAAAGATCTTCCCACTGTGACCCTTATTCCCATCTAGAAAACCACCTCATCCCCAAGTCTAATCTCCAAACCCCACTTCATCCTTGAGTTGCCTCCAAACCCACCTCATCCCATCTCCATCTCATTCCTGAGTCATTTGTACATCCCCACGTGTAAGTCCCAGCAGTAACCTCACCTCATCCCTGAGTTTCATCTCCAACCTCACCTTATCCCTGAGTCCCATCTACAACCCAGCCTTATTTCCAAATCCCATCTCTAACCCCACCATATCCCTGAGTTCTGAATCTCAGTTTACTCAACAGTGAAAAGCTCTTCCCACACTGTGAACAAGGGTGTATCTTACTTTCACAAAACATGCAGTCATACGGTTTCTCTCCTGTGTGAATGTGCCATTGTCCCTGGAAATAACTTTCAGTAAAACTATTCAGTAAAACTATTTCCACACTGTGAGTACTCTGTTGAGTAAAGCTCTTACACACTCTGAGCAAGAGTAAAGCTTCTCTCCAGTGTGAAGTCGGTCATGTCATTGGACATGTATTTAAAAAAAATAATGCCACATTGTGAGCAGCAATATGGTTTCTCTCCTGTGTGAATGCACTCTGGTTGTAGGAGACTAATCCATT
Source organism: Ancistrus triradiatus (assembly GCA_025084515.1). Taxonomy (NCBI): domain Eukaryota; kingdom Metazoa; phylum Chordata; class Actinopteri; order Siluriformes; family Loricariidae; genus Ancistrus; species Ancistrus triradiatus. The sequence continues at coordinate 91,043 of JAJAGP010002690.1, read as the reverse complement.
GCAAAAAGCTCTTTCTACCCTGTGACCAAGTCCCATCTCCAAACCCACCTCCTTCCCAAATCCCATCTCCAACCCCACCTCATGCCTGATTTCTCAATCTGAGTTTACTCTGCAGTGAAAACTTCTTAACACACTCTGAGCAAAAGTATGGCTTCTCACCAGTGTGAACTAGTTCATGTCATCAGAGAATAATGTACTCCGGAAAATTCCTGCCACATTGTGAGTAGCAATATGGTTTCTCTCCTGTGTGAATGCACTCCTGTTGTCAGAGACTACTCTGCTATGAAAAGGTCTTCACACACTGTGAACAAGGGTGATGCTTACTTCATGTGTGAATGTGCTGGAGTTTTCAAAGACGACCACAAAACATGCATTTTCTCTTGTGTGAATGTGCCGTTGTCCCAGGTCAGAACTTGGTTCAGTAAAACTCTTCCCACAATCTGAGCAGCAGTGACTGCATTTTTGTATTTTGTCCATAATCGATGTTACTGCAGAGGGGACCAGTGCACACTACCAGACTACTGGAGCTCCTTGCGTCGGACACTCAGATTTAGTCTCTCCTAATTTCAGCAGACTCACATAACATCTACTGATGCGTTTGTGGATGTAAACTTGAGATGGTGGAAAGTGGACACAAGGGGCAGAGAAAACTCAAGACAAAGCCTATCAGCACGTGTAAATGATAATATCCTAAACCTGATCTCCAAACCACAGCTGAGAACATGGTTGAGGCCAAACAAACCCCTAACACTGAACCAAATATGCAGCAGCCACCTTACTGGTTTGGCAAAGCTCTTAAGCCCAGTCCCAAATAACTCATTTGTTTTATATTCTTCTGTAAGTGTGTTGACAAAATGTGCAGTGGAGTCTGAAATGTTATTGAGAAACTGAGCTGTATGTTGGAGGTTTGGTCAGTATTAAAAGAGAAGACAACATTCTGGAGTTTGTTTCCTTATTTACATAAGGCAATTTTGCAGGTCATAATAAATGTTATTTGTCCTAGAGCACTCTATTGACTTTACTTGAGTCAATAACGTGTTATAATTACTACTGCTTTTGATTTTTAGCTGTTTATTACAGGTGCAACATTTGGTCTGTCATCAGTTACCGACTTATGGCAATAACAGTTCATAAAGGCTGAGACAGGTACTTTTCCTAAATAAAATGAAACTTGTTTAGATCCACAAGCTTATCAACTTCCCGCTTAATCTCCCGCTTCATGTTCCCTCTGCAAACTGTGGCATGTTTAGTTATTCTTCCTCCGTCATTGGCGGTAATTTTATCTGTGATAGGTGTAGGCTTGTAGCTAGTGACAGAAGTGTGGTCATACAAAGTCTGGATTCTACAGGAGTGGAAAGTGATTACCCTGCTCTGGTAGCAAACCAAAATGTGTCCCAGTTTAGATACATAATTGAAAGTCTAATTTGTAGCTCCTTTAAGTAAGTGTGTAGGAACTGGTATAGGAAACAATGATGACAACAACTGCCAAACATGTTCTATCGTGTCATGGAAACATTACTGTTACAATCAGGTGGACCTTCAGACTCAATTTCTGTAATGTTTCTAGTCAGAGAGAGTCAGAGTCAGAGAGGTTTTATTGTCATTTCAGCTACGTACAAGTACATATTGAAACGAGACAGCGTTCCTCTAGGATCACGGTGTAACACGGTACAAAAAGTGCAGGACAGTACAAAACAGTGCAAATACAACAATAAATACAAAAAATCCTATAATAAATAACCACAAAATATAATCCTAAATATCACTAATCTAAACAAGTAATTAGAAGACAGGACTAAGACAAGTGTTAGTACATGTTGGTGAATAGATGGTACAATGGTTTGTGAGGTAGTGACGTGTACCTTAGCAGCGTAAAATTGGCAATCTGGACTGGACTATCTAGGGTTATTCTTATTTTGATCTTTTCCTGAGGAAAAATATGCTGCTTTAGCTGTAGTAAGGGCGTGTTTATACTCTGCCATGCTATTCCTCCAAGCAATCCAAAACACCTCCAATTTACTATGTCACCACTTGCGTTCTAAAATCTGAGCTCATTGAGGTCATCTCATCTCATCTGAGGTCATTATACCATGGTACAAGCCTACTGTCTCTAATGCGTTTGGTTCTAACAGGAGCAGCATTAGCTAAAGTTGAGCAAAACACACAATCTAATTGGTTGGTTACTGATCAGGCTCCGTTGGTGTTTTAAACGTTAAGTCTGGTAGGCTATTAAAGAATGCAGCTCGTATACTAAGAGACAGTGATCAGAGATTGCTTCCCACCTTGCACTCTGTGCTGCACTTTAGAATGGATCCCATATACACAATAGGAACTCTTCTCTTTTTCCATTTGTATGAATGTTTTAGTTTACTTGAACACTATATTCCTAGTCTGGTTGTTCTCATCGATCCTTCCTTTCTGAGGGTTTTCATTGCAAAATGTCGCATATCGGGTGTGCATGTTATGAAATTACCCTGTAGCAACTCTATTCTGACTAAGACCAAGTTTAACTTAGTTCCTTTCCCTAAAGTGTCTACAGTATTTGTTCCAGATATTCTTACAATAATTTTTAACAATACAAGAATGAACAAAGATAACCTCAATTTTACATATTTTTGGTTCTAGGGTGTCACTATTAGTTGCCTATCCTAGTGCCTTTGTGTTGTGATCCTTCAGTGTTGTGGAAAGACGCAAGTCTCGTCTACACTATATGAAGAGTTTGGGTGAATGCGCTGATGTCGCTGGAGCTGACTCTGCTGAGTAAATCTGTTATCGCATAGTGAGCAGTGATACGGTTTCTCTCCAGTGTGAATGCGCTGATGCTGCTGAAGATGGCACTGTTGGGTAAAACTCTTTTCGCACTGCGAGCAGGCGTATGGTTTCTCTCCAGTGTGAACTCGTTTGTGTTGTCGAAGGTTGCTCAAAAGTGAAAAGCTCTTCCCGCACTGTGGACATGAGTATGACTTAACCCCTGTGTGAACTCGCTGGTGCTGCTGCAAAGTACTTTGCTGAGTAAAGCTTTTCCCACACTGCGAGCACGGATACAGTTTCTGTCCGGAATGGAGGCACTTGTGGTACTGGATACTCTGGTGAAATGGAAATCGCTCGTATAGCTTCTCTTCTCTGTGAATGTACTCGTGCTGACGGAGGCTACTCGGTTGCGAAAAGCTCCTCCCACACTTTAAGCAAGAGTAGGGTTTCTCTCCAGTGTGGACTCGCTCGTGCCGTTGGAAACTGCTGTATTCTGAAAACTTCTTGCCACACTGTGAGCACTGGTATGGTTTCTCTCCGGTGTGAATGCGCTGGTGATTTTGAAGGCTACCGACGTATCGGAAAGTCTTTCCACAAAGTAAGCAGTCGTACGGTTTCTCTCTGGTGTGAACGCGCTGGTGTCGCTGGAAGGAACTCTGTTCAGAAAAGCTCCTCCAACACTGCGAGCACTGATACGGTTTCTCTCCGGTGTGAATGCGCTGGTGTCGCTGAAAAGAACTCTGTTCAGTAAAGCTCTTCCCACACTGCGAGCATGAATACGGTTTGTCGCCGATGTGAACGCGCTGGTGTCGTTGGAGATATCTCTGTTCGGTAAAGCTCTTCCCACACTGCAAGCACTGGTACGGTTTCTCTCCGGTGTGAATGCGCTGATGACGCTGGAAAGAACTCTGTTCGGTAAAGCTCTTTTCACACTGCGAGCACGGATACAGTTTCTCTCCAGTGTGAATGTGCTGGTGTCGTTGGAGAGTACTGTGCTGAGTAAAGCTCTTTCCACACTGTGAGCACTGATATGGCTTCTCTCCTGTGTGAACTCGCTGGTGTCGCTGCAGATGACTCTGCTGGGTGAAACACTTTCCGCAATGTGAGCACCGATACGGCTTCTCTCCGGTGTGAATGCGCTGGTGTCGCTCGAGTTGAAATTTTTGAGTAAAACCCTTTGCGCACACTGAGCACTGATATAGTTTCCCTAATGTAGGAGAGCGTCTGTGTTTCTGCATTTGTTCTCGATAGGCATCAGTCCAGGTAGAACCAGTGGATGTTTCCAGTCTACTGGAACTTCTTATGGGTGTTGGACTCTCAGATTGATTCTTTCCTAATTTTAGCAGCCTCACATAACATCTCCTGATATGGCATCTCTTGATGTGTTTGTGGAGATAAATCTGAGACGTATATGAAAGTGGACACAAAGGGCAAGGGAACCTCTGCAACAGATCATCTTTTCCTGAAATAGAAAAAAAATATGATGTCACACTTACTCTTTCCCAATCATGGATCTGCTGCACAATTCCCACAAGACAGAATTGATGTACCCAGTCTTAGATCTTGTCAACACTAAGCTATCCAAATATATAACACACGGTAAAGAAGCCCAAATAAAATGGAAAATCTTGACTGACTAAATAATGTTTGTACTTAACCATTTGCAGAACTCTTTTTGCTCCAGATGTAGCTGAACGTAACGCTGAGATCTTTGGGGTACTCCTCTTCGTACCACACCAATAGCTCCTGTCCGGGTTCTATAGGTCGACAGGAACGGTAGAGAATCCCTCCTCCATACTGGAACGCCACCAGATTCTGCTCTTGATCAGTACGAGCACAATTCACATACCTGAGAGAAGAAAGCAAGATGATCAATGATCAGGAACCATCAATAAGCAGGAGGAAGCCAATTCCATCCAATCAGGATCAGGAAAATCAGTGATGTCATTCTTACCTCATCCAGTTAGCATTCATCTCTCTCTTAGCATCAATGTATTCCTCACACTTCCTGCTCCTGTAGATCTACAAATAATCAATCCGACATTTCCATTTGCTCATTAATGGAACCACTGGTTTCATATTAAAGGATCTATATGGAACCAAGAAACATGAACATTTCACTATCTCCACCACACTGTCAGTATGTCCAACCCTCCATATCTATCTTCCTTTCACCTGTCTCCTTTTCTTCTCCTCCTTACTCTTCTGACCCCTTCCTCCCCCCCACCCTCAATCTTACCCGGAGCCCTAGATGTGGATAAAATCAGAAATGGAATGAAACTCACCACCCAGGAATATCCACTGTTTCATAGGCTTCCTCCTCTTGCTCTACCACATCCCCCTGGTAGGGCCAAAATGAGCACCAACTGGAACAGTCTGGCCCTTATTAAACCCCCCAGACCTGGGGCATCAGGAATACCAGACTTCTGAACCTCTAGACCAGGTGGAAGGGTTTTTCGCGGCTCGATCTGGAACCCCCATGGAACGGGGGTATCACGGATGAAGTGAGCCGGACCATGAAGCTCACACTTGTTGATGAAGAAGGACTTGCAAAGCTCACAATCTGGATGAAGTGGGAAAGCATTTGGTGATTAACCCTCAGAATCTTAACCAGTATAACCATTTATATCCTCCATATTGTACTCTAAATCACCATGTTATCTTACAGAAGTAATCTTTATCCTCAGCTTCCTCCTCCTCCTCATTCTGTTGGTCCACAGAGCTCGACGTTCCTCCATCTGAAATACCAGCATGAACAAATTTAAACTTGAAACCATAAACAAAGAAAATTTACTCATTTGCCTAGTTAACCTAAGAGGTAGAATTAACCCCACTCTGGACTTCTCTTACAGAGGTATTCTTCGTCTTCAGTCTCTTCCTCTTTTATAATCAACATCTGGATTTCTTCTTCTCTATTCTGTTGATCCTCAGGTGGATCGTGTCCCTCAGAGTTGGATCTTTCTTTGTCTGATGCTTCTGTCTTCACATCCTCACAAACGACAATAATGGAATCAGAGGATTGTCAAGGTGTTAGAATGAAATGTGCTCCTCAGTGGAAGAAGAAGTCGTACAAACTGACAACTGATACAGCTTTCCAGGTGATTCTGGGTTAAGGGGAACAGTGGCTGGTTCGCAGTGTTGGGATTTGAACCCTAGACCAGTTGGTCTAGTCCAGTACCTCAACTGCTGCACCACCACAGTCACAAATCTATTCTTTGAAATGACTTCATGCAAGTTGAAAAACATATTTTTTCTACATATCATTAATTTGTACCTGGGATTCAGCAGGATCAGGATGCTGTAGCCGTCTGCTTTCTGTTGATTCCATTACAGCACCTTTGCCTATAATAGTGATAACTGTTACAATCTGATTTAAGCCACACTTATTGAGCTCATGTACAAACACTGCATCCTCTTAAATGAATAGAAAATCAGTTTTGTACATTTCAGAAAGAGATGAGATAAGATTTATAATTTAATTTTAATTGATTGGTCATAATAGTTTGATGTTGATTTTGGTTGGAAACGCGATGTTTGTTATGGAAATGTTCTGTCCAATCCCAAATCTCTTCAAACTTTATATATAGTTCACTACATAGTGTACATACTCCATTATTTCGCCCCCTATGTAGTGCACGTCTATAGGGAGTACCAATCAGTTTGGGATTCCGCAGCTTCAGTTGAACTTACCTTTGGTTTTATAGCAGAACGGAGTGAATCAGCTCAAATCCAGACAGCAGCCATCTTTTATTGGAACTCCATCAAACCAAACTGTGACTTTAAATCAGAAATATGATCATGGAAACACAACAACATTCACATCAACACAAACCCAATATTGCTGTCGTACTTTACGCTTCATACGTGTTTAAATGTGATGGTGCAGCTTGAGGTGCCTCACTGCCACCTACTGAATTTGGAGTGTATACTGCGGGATTAAGGAATTCTAACGAGCGGTAGCTCGACGTTCACAGAGCAAATCCTTTTTGTTTTTTTGGAATCCTTAGTTTTCAGTTTGAGGACCTTACGTCCTCCACTGATGAAATTGCGTCCTATCCTGTAAACACCACGCACTCGCTAACACTAAGAGGCTAAATTGAAACAATCCATTTACTGGTTCTTTTCTTCTAAACAGAGAAAAATAGCTATAAAGGTGATTTTGCATTGGTTGGACATGATTTATCTGGGAGCCCAAATGCATTTAGCCCTCATTCTTAGCAAGACTCAAAATAAGTGGATTGCAGCTTGTTCAAACAACAATCCCTCTTTGCCACAAAATCTATGTTCCCCACAGGAATGTCTTCTATGAAATGTAAAATCAATAATCATGAGAAAATCGAATTGTGAACTCAGTATTGTGAATCAAATGCTATCATGTGTAGAGTGTACTGTATGGTTATGGATCTACCTAAGGAACTGTTGTGAACAGCTACAACAATTTAGGACAATGTTTTTATCCAATGTGGCTGGCTGTTTCAGCAGGCTAATGCCCTGTCACACTGCAGACATTGGGCCTCATTCATGAAACCTTCGTAAAGAGACGAGCAACATGCGAGTAAATTACAAGTAAATGGACATTTCCGAAAACTCTCCGCCAGATTCATGAACGTTGCGTAAACACTACATTCATTAGTAGATGTTGTATGTTAGTGGATACCAGTCGTTTGTAAATGGGTCGCGCGTGCACGGTCCTTTATATTTAGCATACAATTACCATAATCAATGCCCATGAATAGCAAATAACCACAGTATAATAAAGGCTTTGGATTGAGGAACACAGCAACATTTCTCCAAAATATCTGAAAGAGCAAAGCAAAAACTATTCTGATGCGGAAATCAATGTTTTATTGAACAAAGCACATTCAAATAAACATATTTTATTTTTGAGAGTCCATAGTGATGTTTCAGGTTATAAACAAAGATAAATCTACAAAAATAAATCTACAATCTTCTAGCCAGTTCTTAATTTGAGCCGAATCCTCCCGAATCCAAGATCCGGTACCTCTCATATTTTGGAGCACATGCGTTCCGATGTACTTATTTATTTGGATTCAGCACCTCTGCTTATTTATATATGAAATAAAATGAAAATGGACAGTATTAACAAACGTATTTTTTTTAAAATGGTACTTACAGTGGGGCAAAAAATATTTAGTCAGTCACTGATTGTGCAAGTTCTCCGACTTAGAAAAGATGAGAGAGAGGTCTGTTAATTTTCACCATAGCTACACTTCAAACTATGAGAGACAAAATGAGGAAAAGAAATCGAGGAAATCACATTGTAGGATTTTTAAAGTATTTAATTGTAAATTATGGTGGAAAATAATTATTTGGTCAATAAATTTGGTTCAACTCAGTACTTTGTAACATAACCTTTGTTGGCAATGACAGAGGTCAAAACCGTTTCCTGTAAGTCTTCACCAGGTTGGCACACACTGTAGCTGGTATTTTGGCCCATTCCTCCATGCAGATCTCCTCTAGGGCAGTGATGTTTTTGGGGCAACACGGACTTTCAACTCCCTCCACAAAGTCTTCTATGGGGCTGAGGTCTGGAGTCTGGCTAGGTCACTCCAGGACCTTGAAATGCTTTTTTTACGGAGCCACTCCTTTGTTGGCCGAGCGGTGTGTTTGGGATTATTGTCATGCTGGAAGGACCCAGCCACGTTCCATCTTCAATGCTGTCACTGATGGAAGGAGGGTTTTGGCTTAAAAATCTCACGATACATGGCCCCGTTCATTCTTCCCTTAACACGAATCAGTCGTCCTGTTCCCTCTGCAGAAAAACAGCCCCAATGCATGATGTTTCCACCCCCATGCTTCACAGTAGGTATGGTGTTCTTGGGATGCAACTCAGCATTCTTCTTCCTCCAAACACGGCAAGTTGAGTTTTTACCAAAAAAGTTCTGTTTTAGTTTTTCATCTGACCACATGATATTCTCCCAATCCTCTTCTGGATCATCCATATGCTCTCTGGCGAACTTCACATGGGCCCGGAAATGTACTGGCTTAAGCAGGGGGGCACGCCTGGCACTGCAGGATCTGAGTCCCTCTCGGCATAGTGTGTTACTGATGGTAGCCTTTTGTTACTTTCGTCCCAGCTCTCTGCAGGTCATTCATCAGGTCCCTCCGTGTAGTTCTAGGATTTTTTGCTCACCGCTCTAATGATCATTTTGACCCCACAGGATGAGATGTTGCATGGGGCCCCAGATCGAGGGAGATTATCAATGGTCTTGTATGGCTTACAATGCTCCCACAGTTGATTTATTTACACCAACCTGCTTGCCTATTGTAGATTCACTCTTCCCAGCCTGGTGGCAGGTCTTTTTTTTCACAATTTTCTTCCTGGTGTCCCTTCGACAGCTCTTGGTCTTGGCCATGGTTGAGTTTGGAGTCTGACTGTTTGAGGCTGTGGACAGGTGTTCTTTTATACAGATAACGAGGTCAAACAGGTGCCATTAATACAGGTAACCAGTGGAGGACAGAAGAGCTTCTTAAAAAAGAAGTTACAGGTCTGTGAGAGCCAGAAATCTTTCTTGTTTGTGGGTGACCAAATACTTATGTTTCCATCATGATTTACAATTAAATTCTTTAAAAGTCCTACAGTGTGATTTCCTGGATTTTTTTTTTCTCAGTTTGTCTCTCATAGTTGAAAGTGTATCTATGATGAAAATGACAGACCTCTCTCATCTTCTAAGTAAGAGAACTTGCGCAATCAGTGACTGACTAAATACTTTTTTGCCCCACTGTTTGCGTGTGACTCGTTTCCAAAAAATGTTTCTTTAATCATCAGTCACATGCATGTTCACGCTTCAGGAGAACTCGCGGACAGTGAGGTTTGGAAATGGCGAAAAAAAACACAACAGAAAGTTTAAAACAATGAGAAAAGTCTTTCTCATTGATATAGATAATCTATTTTGAAGGGCAACTGTATTAGCTGTTGAACTATAAGCACAGAGATTTGTTTTTTTTACTTAATGCCCACTTTACCGGATCACGGCATGGTCGGTGTTCCCTTACCTCATATATTACCCATTAAGCACTGCTTCTAGCAGTTATGTTTTCTTACTGATGAGCCTACAATCTCTTATAACGCCACTCTGTAAACGTCTGGCAGCCGAGCTGCGTCTGAGGCTTCCACCTGACCTCAGTCCTCAGAAGATAACAGGTCATATAACAGATCAATTGCTCATTGACTGAATGGGTCATCTTTTCATATTTATATATGCAAATGTATGATTACATCATTGTGCTTTGATGCAGTGGCGTAGATTTCATTTAAACTTAAGCTGCTCACACAAAACACAACCTAACCAATGTCTCATGTGATCCCTCTTGGCTGTGTTTCCTATAAGTTTTCTCCTCTTTCTAGCTATGCTGCTATAGCTAATGCTGCCGGGGTCCTCATGCTACACATGGCATCAGTGATTGTTAATAGACACTGTGCTCTTAATCCATAACTAATTACATTAAACTGTTTTCTCTCCGAGCTGTGTTCCGGCAGTTCTAGCCCCACACATGATGTTCATTCCGCTGCTGCAGCTCCCCTCAAGCTGCTTCCATCATCAGCTCCAGTCCCATCATACCCGGGCCACTTAATGCCGATTGCATACTTCACATTTTATTCGACCTTTGACTCCATGACTTTAGTTTCGCTCTTAGATTTATCATCTACGCCACCCAAGGAGGTTGGGTCCCCTTTTTGAGTCTTGGTCTTCCCAAGGTTTCTTCCTATAACACTCAGGGAGTTTTTCCTTGTCACTGTTGTCCTAGGCTTGCTCAATTTGGGAGTGGACGTAGATATTAGGAGATAATCTAAACTTGTAAAGTTGCTTTGAGGCAATGCTCCAATGTAAAAAGCGCTATATAAATAGATCTGTCTTGACTTGACTTGACATATGAGTAGTGTTTTACAGTGGTGTGAAAAAGTGTTTGGCCCCTTCCTTAAACATAATAAAAATTTTAAATATAGATATTCATAGTAAATATATATTCATCTTCAAGGTATGATGTTTGGCACATTACCATTTTTACTTTCCTTGTGCAGCATATCCTGTGATTTATCCTACTTAATATAAAGTGGTGTGAAAAAATGTTTGCCCCCTTCCTCATTTGCTATTGAGTTTCGGAACATCAAACCAATCTAAATATTAGTCCAAAGACAAACACAAGTAAACACAAAATGCAGTTTAAGGTAGAAAAAACATCCAAAACCTACATGGCCCTGTGTGAAAAAATTGATTGAAACCCAAAACCTACTAATTGGTTGGGCCGCCCTTAGCAGCAACAACTGCAGCCAAGCCATTTGTGATTCTTGCAATGAGTCTTTTACAGCGTTGTGGAGGAATTTCGGCCACTCATCTTTGCAGAATTGTTGTAATTCAGCCACATTAGAGGGTTTTCAGGCCTGAAACGGCCTTTTTTAGGTCATGCCACAGCATCTCAAGTTAGTTTCAGCTTTAGGTCATGAACAGATGGCCAGACATTCTCCTTCAGGATTTTTTGTAGACAGCAGAATTCATAGTTCCATTTATCACAGCAAGTCTTCCAGGTCCTGAAGCAGCAAAACAGCCCCAGACCATCACACTACCACCCCCATATTTTACTGTTGCTATAATGTTCTCTTTCTGAAATGCTGGGTTACTTTTACCACCATATGTAATGGGGGACACACCTTCCAAAGAGTTCAACTTTGTCTCGTCAGTCCACAGAATGTTTTCCCAAAAGTCTTGGGGATCATCAAGATGTGTTCTGGCAAAATTGAGACGAGCTTTAATGTTATTTTTGCTCAGCAGTGATTTTAGTCTTGCAACTCTGCCACCCTGGACCATTTTTGCCCAGCCTCTTTCTTATGGTGGAGGCATGAACACTGACCTTAACTGAGGCAAGTGAGCCCTGCAGTTCTTTGGATGTTGTTGTGGGGTCTTTTGTGACCACTTAAATGAGTCGTCGCTGTGCTCTTGGGGTAATTTTGGTCGGCCGGCCACTTCTGGGAAGGTTCACCACTGTTCCATGTGGCTGATAATGGCTCTCACTGTGGTTCGCTGGAGTCCCAAAGCTTTAGAAATGGCTTTATAACCCTTTCCAGGCTGATAGATCTCAATAACTTTCTTTCTCAATTGTTCCTGAATTTCTTTGGATCCCGGCATGATGTGTAGCTTTTAAGGATCTTTTTAAGGGTCTACTTCACTTTGTCAGGCAGATCCTATTTAAGTGATGTCCTGATTGAGAACAGGTGTGGCAATAATCAGGCCTGGGTGTGGCTAGAGTCAGTGACCTCAGGTGTGATAAACCATAGTTAAGTTATGTTTTTACAAGGGGGGGGGGGGGGGCAATCACTTTTTCACACAGGGGCCATGTAGGTTGTAGATTTTTTCTCCCTTAATAATAAACACCTTCACTTAAAAGCATTTTGTGTTTACTTGTGTTGTCTTTGACTAATATTTAAATTGGTTTGATGTTCTGAAACACTTAAGTTTGACAAACATGCAAAAAAATAGCAAATGAAGAAGGGGGCAAACACTCTTTCACACCACTGTACATTAAGTAGGATAAATCACAGGATATGCTGCACAAGGAAAGCAAAAATGGTAATGTGCCAAACATCATACCTTGAAGATCAATATATATTTACTATGAATAGCTATATTTAAATATTGTATTATATATAAGCCAGCAGTGCATTATTGCGTTCCTTCTCCCGTGCTGGTGAGAGCTGAGCATTTGGGCTTATTGGAAGTTTCTCTGAATAACAGGCTGTATTATTAAACAGAGTGCTTATGTGGAATTTCGTTTACTTTTTTATGTATTATAGAATTGTAATATTAATAATTCTTATTATTTTGTCAGTACTTTAATTCAAGCTCAGTCATGTCTAATGACACTTTTGGCATCTTTCGGACGTTACGAACAGTTTACGAGTGCTGAGGACCATATGTAGATTTTATTCGTATGGGACAACGAATATTTTCATGAATCTGGGCATTTACGAAAAAGGTGTTTTATGAACGATTTAGCCGCAAATTCGTTCTGCTCAGGTTTCATGAATGAGTCCCATTTTTCGAGAATGGTTTTAGGAATGTTTTGAAGACTTCAAGGTCTTCTCCTTGTGTCCACACTCCCCAGATCTCAAGCTGATTGAGCGTTCGTTTCATGACTTCAAGGACTTAAAGGATATGCTGCCAATGTTGTGGTGCCAGATATCATGGGACAACTTCAGGGGTCTTAGAGTCTGTCATGCCTTGGTTGGGAGCTATTTGTTAGCACACAAAAGACCAAAAAGCTTTAGGTAGGTGGTCAGAATTTTAGCTCATCTACTCATCCTAATCCTCACTCATAAACCCACCCACAGCCTGTCACCAAAATGTTATTTGATATATAATTTGCCTAACTCTAAAAACCCCAACAGCCCATTGCTTGTATCACTGGTAATTCTGATTGTTGATTGTGGTGATTCTTTATACTGTTTAAGACATTTATCCATCAACATAACAATAATAACAATAAAAACACTTTATTGTTAAAGCACTATTCAAAGTCCAAGCATGCCTTACAAATGGGAACAGAAAAGAAAAACAAAACAAGCACAGAATTAAATATCAAGCAAGTATTGACATCTGATCATAATGTCAAGATTAGTATTGCTGAAATACTAGCCAAGACTAAAATAATTTACATTATTGTTAACACATTTACGCTTTTCTCTCACAACACAGTCAAATCTTTTTTTTTTCTCATAAAACCTACAAAAGGTGTGGCATCACAGGAAGCCCTTGTCACTGGTCCTTCACTTGTAGTTTACCGCCTTAAATACATATCAATTAATGCTAAATAGCTTTGCTTGATTTCTTGGTCAGTTTTGGCTCTTGGTCAGCAACCCTAGAAGCTTATGCTCTGATTACGAGCTTTCTTCATCTACCATGAGATTCTGAAGACTACAAGCTCCCGTACATGTCTAGGGTAACTCCAGGAACCAAGAAATTGATTACAACTGACACTTACAAGCATTCTGCTTTACTCCATTTTTAAATTCTAGCTTATTTACTTTGTTATATGTTTCAGCCTGACTAGAAGTAAAGACCAATATTGTATTGGTGCACTTGTAAGCATTCAGTGTTCTGAACAGGGTGAATCCTCATCTACATTGGAAGCAGCATTGCGGTTACTCTCCAGTGTGAATGTGCTAATGTCTCCTACATGAACGCGGTGGTGTTGTTGAAGGCTACGCAGAAAGGCAAAACTTTCGTCGCACTGCAAGCACTGATATGGTTTCTCTCCGGTGTGAAGGCGCAGGTGTCGTTGAAGACTGTGCAGAAAAGAGAAACTCTTGCCACACTCGGAGCAGTGATACGATTTTTCTCCGTTGTGAAGGCGCATGTGCCGCTGAAGAACGCCGTAACCCGAAAAGCTCTTGGTGCACTGCGAGCACGAATAGGGCTTCTCCCCTGTGTGAACTCGCTGGTGTTGCTGGAGGCCACTTTGGCGAGTGAAGCTCTTTTCGCACTGCGAACACGGATACGGTTTCTCTCCGGTGTGGATGCGCTGGTGTCGTGTCACAGAACTCTGGCAGGTAAATTTCTGCCCACACTGTGGGCACGGGTACGTTTTCTCTCGGGTGTGGATGTGCTGATGTTGCTGGAGATGGGCCTGCTGGGTAAAGCTCCTTCCGCACTGAGAGCACTGAAATGGTTTCTCTCCCGTGTGAACTCGCAGGTGTTGCTGCAGACTGTTCTGGCGGGTGAAACTCTTTTCGCACTGCGTACATGGATACGGTTTCTCTCCAGTGTGGAAGAGCCTGTGTCGTTTCAAAGAGCTCTGATGAGCAAAGCTCTTCCCACACTGTGAGCACTGATAGAGTTTCTCTCCTGTGTGAACGTGCTGGTGTTGCCGGAGATTACTGTGTCGACTAAAACACTTTCCACACTGTGAGCACTGATACGGTTTCGCCACGGTTTGAATATAGTGGTAAATGAAACTCTGTTCATAAGGAAAATACTGATATGGCTTATCTTCTTCTTTAACGTTCTTCTCAAGGTGGAGACTGCTAAGGTATTTCTGCGTTTGTTCATGATGGGCGTTACTGCCGAGAGGTCGAGTGGGCATTTCCAGACTGCCGGAGCTTCCTGCAGGTGTCGGATTCTCCGATTTATCCTCTTCTAGTTTCAACAGCTTCACATAGCACCTCCTGATATGGCGTCTCTTGATGTGTTTGTCGAGGTAAATTTGAGATGTGTAAGAAAGTGGACACAAGGGGCAGGGGAAATCCTCTAACAGATCATCATTCCTTCCTGAAACAGAAAACAGAATGTCTTGACTGCATGGTTTTAAGATTAGCAGTAAATTCTATACAAAACCAGGTAGAAACAGGTGGCCAATGTAAATCACTGTAAGCAAAGTTCTTGTTTGGATACTGTTGACATCAAGCAAGAAATGCATTTGAGTAATCCAAGAAGTTGAATCTGTTCATCTGGACATAGATTTTATTGGAGAAACGTTTCGTCACTCATCTAAGTGACTTCTTCAGTCTGAAGAAGAAGAAGTCACTTAGATGAGTGACGAAACGTTTCTCCAATAAAATCTATGACCAGATGAACAGATTCAACTTCTTGGATTTTCTTACCTGGATCATTGAGCATGCATCAAGACGCATTTGAGTAATGTAATTTGTAGATATAAATTCACTAACTTTTCTGCATCATGTACGGAAAACGTCATTTCCATTCAACAACACAGAAATAGCAGCTGGGTTCAGGTCCCAACGGTGCCAGGTTGATTATCTAATGCTGATGCATCAAAGTTTGAGGGATTAACTCCTAACTCTGCCAAATGACCAAGGATGGAGAGAGGGCTAGTGATAGAAGTGTCGTCGCAGAAGGTCTGGATGCCACGGTGTAGAAAGTAATGCCCCCAGTTCAAAACTAATGACTTTATTACTTTTTAGTGTTTTTTAATTGATATCGTTGTCCAACCTCATCCAGAGGAGGATGGGTTCTCCATTTCAGCCAGGTTCCTCTCAAGGTTTCCCTCCAAATTGGTCTCAGGGAGTTTTTCATTTCCACCGCCACCTCTGTCTTGCTCAGTTGAAATCTAGACCCAGCTTTTGTAGACCCAAGTTGTGTTGAGACCATATATATTGCAAACAGCGATTATTTATACACATACATTTGAACTTAATGAAGTTCACAGCAGTGGCCTCCTCCTAGGTCTCTCCATGAATGTAAACTCAAAACAGCATGACCAAATAATAAATCAAATAAGTATACACTTTACAAGCAGCCTCAGCTTTTCCTGAGAAAATGCTAAAATGGCACTGCACTCAATGGCAGCAGAAGGAGGAATTTGATAGCCTCGACCCATGGCCCCCCAAACCATGGTCTCTTCTTGTAATTTCAGGACACTGGCTAAACCCTTTTTGAAAACAAGAGTGTCATGGCTATGAAAGCAGCAAAAAGAACGGGACAAATATGGGTTTTGATAAATGAAACAGAATGTGGGAGGGATGGAGAAGCATGGACTGCAAGGATAATAAAAAGATAGGGATGGTTGACTGTGCGGTCAGGCTGATGGACAGTGAGGTGCAACAATGGGAAGGTAGGTTGCAATAAAGGGCATAAGAGGCAGCAAAGAAGGGCAAAACAGGCGGCAATGGGGGCAGAGAGGTGGCAAACAAAGGGCAGAGAGGTTGCAACAAACAGGAGAGAGTTGGCAAGGAAGGGCAAAGAGTTGGCAAGAGGGGCAGAGAGGCAAGAAACAAACAGCAGAGAGTTGGCAAGGAGGTGCAGGGAGGTGGAAACGACTGGCAGAACAGTGACAACGAGGGGCAGACAGGTGATGAGTCTGTCTCAAGCTGTTCTTGAATCAATTTCTGGGTCAAATATTGTTGAATCCACTGCATTAGATTTTGGCCAATGAAACCAATTTATTACTGCAGCTGTTGAGAGCAACGAAAGGCAAAATAGGTGGCAACAAATAATGTTTGTACTTAACCATTTGCAGAACACTTTCTGTTCCAAATATGATCAAATGTCATGGGGCTATGGAGATCTTTGACATATTCCTCTTCGTACCACACCAAGAGCTCCTGTCCAGGTTCTATAGGTCGACAGGAACGGTAGAGAATCCCCCCTCCATACTGGAACGCCACCAGATTCTGCTCTTGATCAGTACGAGCACAATTCACATACCTGAGAGAAGAAAGCAAGATAATCAATGATCAGGAACTATCAATAAGCAGGAGGAAGCCAATTCCATCCAATCACGATCAGGAAAATCAGTGATGTCATTCTTACCTCATCCAGTTAGCATTCATCTCTCTCTTAGCATCGATGTATTCCTCACACTTCCTGCTCCTGAAGATCTACAAAAAATCAATTTGACATTTCCATTTGCTCATTAATGGAACCACTGGCTTCACATTAAAGGAACTATATGGAAACTATATGGACTATGAACATTTCCAAATCTCCACCACACTGTCAGTAGAGTCCTAGATGTGATAAAGCTCAGAAATGGAATGAACTCACCACCCAGGAATATCCACTGTTCATAGCTTCCTCTTGCTCTACCACATCCCCCTGGTAGGGTCCAAAATGAGCACCAACTGGAACAGTCTGGCCCTTATTAAACACCCCCAGACCTGCATCAGGAATACCAGACTTCTGAACCTCTAGACCAGATGGAAGGGTTTTTCGGGCTCGATCTGGAACCCCCATGGGAACAGGGGTATCAGGGATGAAGAGAGCCGGACCATGAAGCTCACACTTGTTGATGAAGAAGGACTTGCAAAGTTCACAATCTGGATGAAGTGCAAAAGCATTTGGTGATTAACCCTCAGAATCTTAAACAGTATAACCATTTACATTCTCCATATCGTACTCTAAATCACCATGTTATCTTACAGAGGTAATCTTTATCCTCAGCTTCCTCCTCCTCATTCTGTTGGTCCACAGAGCTCGATGTTCCTCCATCTGAAATACCAGGATGGACAACACAAAAAAAACAAGAAAAACTGCTTTTTCTATGGCAGGTTCACTCATAAAAAAATGAAACAAAAAATAGAACTATTACTGAGAGAATAAACTTATCTTACAGAGGTAATCTTCATCCTCAGTTTCCTCTTCTTCCTCCTCCTCCTCCTCATTCTGTTGGGTCACAGGGCTTGACATTCCACCATCTTAAATACCAGCATTTAGAAACTCAGTATTAAAACTGACTATTCCGAGGTCCATGCAGGTGCAAACTAATCCCAGTTAGACTAAAAGTTAAGAGTTATTATGGGGAGATATTTAACTCCACTCTGGAATTCTCTTACAGAGGTATTCTTCATCGTCAGTCTCTTCCTCTTTTATAATCAACACCTGGATTTCTTCTTCTCTATTCTGTTGATTCTCTGGCAGGACGTGTGCCTCAGAGCTTGATCTTTCTTCATATGATGCCTCTGTATTCGCATCCTCACAAAAAACAATAATACTTAACTTCCTTTACATAAAAAATTAACTTCCTTTACATAATCTGTAATACTTGATCTGTAAGCAGTGCTCGATGTTCAAACTTTGTGTTCATAATTTCTCCTACATCTCAGCTAGGGTTGGGCACTATAATCAAATATACTTGAACAAGGACACTACTGTAATTTATACCATTAATGAGAGCTGTAGAGTTTTATGCATTAAGGGGATGCTTCTGATCTACACATCATTCATGTTTACCTGGGATTCAACAGGATCAGGATTCTGTAGCCGTCTGCTTTCTGCTGATTCCATCACAACACCTGGGAATATATCATTAGTGGAATATCAATCAGTTTGGAATTCTGCAGCTTCAGTTGAACTTACCTTGTGTTTTAAAGCAGAACGGAGTGAATCAGCTCAAATCCACACACCCACAATCTTTTTACTGGAGCTCCATCAAACCAAACTCTGATTATAAAGCAGAAATATGATCATGTAAACACAACAAATATCCACATGAACACAATCCCACCACCACTGCTGCTGTTGCTACTCCTGGTACACCCTCTTCTTCTCTGTGTGATGGTAGTGCTGCCACATGTCCTTTTTTAGGTGTTTAAATCCCACTTGAGGTTGTTTACTGCCTCCTACTGAACTCTAGTGTATAATGCTGAAATTCTAACCAGCATTAACTAACCATTACAGAGCAAATCCTTTCTTCTGAACTTTTTTGTCTGTACAATCCCTTCTTTTGCTTTCTGTAATTTTCCTTCTTTTAATGTGTTGGAGATTTCGTACAGTGAAGATTATTGCAGAAAGCTTTTTATAGTTTGTGTTTTTTTGTGATCATGAACAGACAATTAGATCAATAATCAAACGGTTCCACCCAGTCCCTGTGAGCTTTATCACCATCATTCTCCAGCCTTTCAGTTCTATTCCACCAGAGCTTTTCTTTAATATCCATGTTTATTAGAGGCAGCCTGCTGCTCGTCCTATAAGCTCTTGATGAGCTGTTCTGCCCGACGACTGAGCTTTGATTGGCCAGTCTGATTTTAATGCAGAAATTAGAACAGGCTCCGATTAAACATTTTACGCAGTTGAGGTTCGTCAGTTTCAGACTCGGTCTGGAGGATGGCGTTAATATACGTGTGTTCTTTTACTAAAATTTGACATGCGTTTGATTTGTCCATAAAAATCGGACTCGGTGTGAAAATGCCTTTATTCAACGTTCCACCACAAACAGAACTAATTCTCAAATAGAAATTGACTCGTGATCCAGGGATTCGGAGCCGGTTTCAAAATTCCAAGAACCAGGTACCCATTTAAAAAAAAAAAAAACAATCTTCATTCCACTTATATTCTCCACTTTGAGAGAAAACAAAAAGTCAAAATGTAATATGTGAGCAAAGTTGATTTGTTGTAAAGGGGGTTACACCTTCAACATGAGGAGGTTACACCTCCTGAGATTAATGCTGTAATATTAATATTAAATACATAAAATGATGGTTCTCTCTCTATGAAATACGTAGTTAATCTAAACCAGAACTAGTGAAAATGAAAACAAATCGTGTTGACTTCCCATTTACACTTATTATAAGTAAGACACTTAACGTGGTTTAATGTACTAAAACAACAACTTAGAAACACCAAACTTCTCTCAGTTACCACTGATCATAAATAATCTCTACTGCTGAAATGATGAATCTGTGATCCAAAAGGAAAGGAATAATTATTACAGTAAGCTTTCTACTACCCATTTAAACCTATTATGTTAAGTAAAACACTTAACATAAAAATTATTCCATCCCTTTTGGATCACAGATTCATCATTTCAGCAGTAGAGATTATTTATGATCAGTGGTAATTGAGAGAAATTTGGTGTTTCTAAGTCGTTGTTTTAGTACATTAAACCACGTTAAGCGTTTTACTTATAATAGGTTTAAATGGGAAGCCCACACGATTTGGTTTCATTTTCATTTTCATTTTCTTTACTTGTCGTTCAGATTAACTACGTATTTCATAGAGACAGCACCATCATTATAGTTAGTTATTATTAATATTACATAATTAATCTCAACAGCTAATTATTCTACTTTGCGTTATATTAATGAACTACGTTAATCCTTTTTGTCTTTGAATTCCAGTTACCGTACTGTGGGCGAACCGAAAGCGGGCTAACGGTCTCCCTGCTCCCGCTGCTGCTGCTCCTACAACCGGGATCCGACGAACAAAAACCGGGGATAACATGAGCCACGGTTTAGAGTTCCGCCTGGTGGGAGGAGGGGGTCTAGTGTTTGGATTATTTCATACACAAAACCGTTTAATTATGTGGGCTTCACTATGTAAGCCGAGTTCTGCTGTGTTTAGACTTCATCTAAATCTATTTTTGTAAATGGTATCACCATGCAGAATGACCACTTTATTAGAAACACCCATCTTGTGTGGTGTTGGCAGAGGTGGCAGATGTACACAACTTATTTACTTAAGTGAAAGTACTAACCTAATAAAACAATGTGTAAGTAATAATCTTGATAATGGCATCTGCTAAATGCTATAAATGTAAAATAAAATGTAATTGAATTCGTTAAAAAGCCTTCTAACTACATTTTTGAAGAATTTCCATCTTTTATTGAGGGCAAGAGGTACAGATCTGTAACACTGAGGCTACATAATGCTTTGTACTACAACTACATGAATCTTCCCCATACAAATTACCTTATAAAATAACCACAGCAACAACAGAATCAAAACATTTCCAGACACAAGGAACCACAGTATACAAAATACTTTGGATTTTTTTTATAAATACAGTGGGGCAAAAAAGTAATTAGTCAGGTACTGATTGTGCAAGTTCTCCTACTCAGAAAGATCAGAGAGGTACACTTCAACTATGAGAGACAAAATGAGAAAAAAAATCCAGGAAACCACACTGTAGGATTTTTAATGAATTTAATTGTGAATTATGGTGGAAAATAAGTATTTGTTCAATAACAAAAGTTCAGCTCAATACTTTGTAACATAACCTTTGTTGGCAATGACAGAGGTCAAACGTTTTCTGTAAGTCTTCACTAGGTTTGCACACACTGTAGCTGGTATTTTGGCCCATTCCTCCATGCAGATCTCCTCTAGAGCAGTGATGTTTGTTTCAACTCCCTCCACAAATTTTCTATGGGGCTGAGGCCTGGAGACTGGCTAGGCCACTCCAGGACCTTGAAATGCTTTTTACGGAGCCACTCCTTCGTTGGCCAAGCGGTGTGTTTGGGATCATTGTCATGCTGGAAGACCCAGCCACGTTCCATCTTCAATGCTGTCACTGATGGAAGGAGGTTTTGGCTTAAAATCTCACGAAAGATGGCCCCGTTCATTCTTCCCCTAACACGAATCAGTCGTCCTGCCCCCTTTACAGAAAAACAGCCCCAAAGCATGACACGACAAGCACGACAAGTTGAGTTTTTACCAAAAAGTTTGATTTTGGTTTCATCTGACCACATGATATTCTCCCAATCCTCCTCTGGATCATCCTTATGCTCTCTGGCAAACTTCAGACGGGCCTGGGCATGTACTGGCTTAGGCAGGGGGGCACGCCTGGCACTGCAGGATCTGAGTCCCTCTCGGCGTAGTGTGTTACTGATGGTAGACTTTGTTACTTTGGTCCCAGCTCTCTGCAGGTCATTCATCAGGTCCCTCCGTGTAGTTCTAGGATTTTTGCTCACTGTTCTCATGATCATTTTGACCCCACGGGATGAGATCTAGCGTGGGGCCCCAAATTGAGGGAGATTATCAATGGTCTTGTATGGCTTCCATTTTCTTACAATTGCTCCTACAGTTGATTTATTCACACCAACCTGCTTGCCAATTGTAGATTCACTCTTCCCAGCCTGGTGCAGGTCTACAATTTTCTTCCTGGTGTCCTTCGACAGCTCTTTGGTCTTGACCATGGTTGAGTTTGGAGTCTGACTGTTTGAGGCTGTGGACAGGTGTCTTTTACACAGATAACGAGGTCAAACAGGTGCCATTAATACAGGTAACCAGTGGAGGACAGAAGAGCTTCTTAAAAAAGGAGTTACAGGTCTGTGGGAGAGCCATAAATCTTGCTTGTTGTGGGTGACCAAATACTTTTTTCCACCATGATTTACATAAATTCTTTAAAAAATCCTACAATGTGATTTCCTGGATTTTTTTCTCAGTTTGTCTCTCATAGTTGAAGTGTATCTATGATGAAAATTACAGACCTCTCTCATCTTTCTAAGTAGGAGAACTTGCACAATCAGTGGCTGACTAAATACTTTTTTGCCCCATTGTAAATGCTGCTAAATCTCTCATAACTACTGATGGTAATATTCAGTAATGCAGTAAATCATGATATTTATCCCAAACTACAGTTTCATCGACTCTCTGAAACACTCTCACTGCATTTCTATCCAACAAACTGCAGCTTCAACCATTTATTACACCAGTTCTTATTTTAAACTCCACTACACTAATTAATAAAAAAAAAACGTATGCAAAACCTATAGAAATAATATGTAGCTTTTTAATAAACCTCTAATATTCATCACAGAATTAGAATTCAGCGTCCCAGGGACATGGATAGACCTCTAGTGTCTGATTAATAAAAAAACAGTCTAAAGTTGACCTGCTCTGCAAGAGCTCCTTCAAAATTGTGAAGCCATTTTGCTCACTGGAATCTTGCTTATCTGTTTCCCATATACAGCAATGGCAATCAAACTGGTCATCTGCTGTTTTAACCCTTATGTGCTAAGGAATAATGAATTGTGAGTTTGGACAGGTTAGTTGGAACAGGTGTTGTTTTTGGGTGCTTGACTGTGTACCATCTGTTCATTACTACAATTCTTGACATCCTCCTCTGACCCCTGTCACCGATGAGTTGTTTACGTTCCCAGGATCCCCTTATGCTGAATGTTTTTCCTCGATAACACCATTCTCGATATACTCTTGATACTGCTGCACAAGAAAATCCCACAAGGTTTGCAGTGTTTGAAATACTGGCATGGCTATTCTAACACCGATGACCATGCCTCATTGGAAGTCATACAGGTCCATATCTTTGAAATTTCCTACAAAGGGAATACAATTACAGCATCCATTTTTAATGGGAATCTGGGGACATTACCTCCAGAAAAAGAAAAATAATAAACTATGTAAACCTTTGATTTTATGATGAGCATTTGTATGAACTGGAGAGGAATTAAGAAATTAAGAAACTCAGCCTGCAAAACGTGCAAACGTGCAAACTCAGCTCTGACACTATACAAGACTACTAATATAACTTAAAAGAATTAGAGAAAACATAAACAAGAATCAAATGTATTCAGAGTTTTAATTTGATATCTGAGAGCAGCTAGCTATTGATTTTTCCAGTTCCCTTAACCTTGTCTGTGTCTCGTGTTAACACCGAAGGAGAAGCACTTTCTAGATGGCCATTAGGAAAGCAGTGCATGATGATGACAATGTTACAAGAAAATATGGATGCTCAGAAATATGGCTACGAGTGGTTTTCAGTTTTAGTTCACTGGGTGGGGCAGGTGATGCCTCTGGGCACAGACACACCCTTGGTCAGAAGGTGCATGGTAGGATATTGTGGGGTCAGGCACAAATGGGGAGAAATTGCATCTGGACATGAGGTAGATGTGCAAATATCAGTTATAGCAGAAGCAAAGTCTATATAATATAGCAATATTGTTTTCCCATGTTTAAAAGAAAACTGTGTCAGGTCTCAGTGCTTTCTGGGCAGGTTCTGCTGCTAAAGTTGACATTTGGTTTCCAAGGGCTCAACCAACACGGTTTACGTCAGTTAATACAGTAAAGTGAAGTGAAGTGAAGTGGGCAAGGCCATTAAAAAGACTATTAAAAACAATTGAAAACATGAAACATTGACAGTTTGTATTTCGACAGAGAAACAATGGGAGACAAAAGTCGTTTATACATGTAAACAACAACACAAAAATCATTACAACATCTAAAGTTTAAGAAATATATCACACAATTATGCTTCATCACAACATTGTGCTTAGTGCAAAGGCAATTGTTTGGAGAAACCGGCTGCTTGCTTTCCTTTTTATCATCTTTATTTGGATTGAAAACCTCAATACATTTACAAACAAAATACAAAATTCATTAAAGCAAAAACAAACATCTCACCTATATAAACTTAATCAACGTATGCACTTATGCAGCAATGACTTATTAAAAGTTCAGCAGAGCCCAAGGGTATTTACTTTTCCCTCCAGTATCCAGAGTTCTCAGTCTTTTTAACTCACATAAAATTGGTTTAAAAACAGTTTCTGCAGAGATCTGAGTTTACAAGATTACAATTTTAAAACGAGTCTTCGGTAGTTTCACGTTCACCATACAAATAATGATCCAGTAAATGCTGGTTTTCCCGCCTCCCCTTGCACTGCAAGCGGCCATTATCGTGACAGACGTGCCAGGCAGATCCGGGTTGTCGGGGGAAAGGGGCGTGGGCATGTTCAAAAAGACTATTGTAACGTAGCCATTGCTGTTGTGTGGATTTGAGCTTGTAGGTGAATCACTCCGTTCTGCTTTAAAGCACAAGGTAAGTTTAACTAAAGCTGCGGAATCCCAAACTAATGATATTCCCTATAGAAGTGCACTACTTAGCGGGTGAAATAATGGCGTTTGTACACTATTTAGTGCCCTGTTTATATAGTAGGGAGAGATTTGGGATTGGGCAGATGGTTTCCGACCGAACGTCGTCTTTATAACCGGAAATCAACATTAAACTAATTAGGACGAAGTTATAAATCAGATCAAATCTCAGACTAAAAACAATTGCTAGTGAGATTTAGAGCTGGAAATACAGCTGCAAATGATGAAATCTCTTGGAGTTCTTTAGATTTGAATCCTTATGATCAAATATGGATGTGATATTGACGAGCCTGGGTAAAAGTGAGGTATTGTCTGTATTGTATTTGACATTATATTCTGAGGTTCATGTTTATTTGTTCCATTTCGAATAAGATTCGTACAGGATGCATAGGAAGCAACATGAGCTTAAAATGTACCAAGCTGATTTTTAGCTCAATAACTGTGTCGTCAGTGGAGATCAAATTAATTATAATTATTTAGGCAGAGGTGTTGTGATGGAATCAACAGAAAGCAGGCGGCTACAGAATCCTGATTCTGCTGAATCCCAGGTACAAATGAATGATATGTAGAACAGAAGCAGCACAGCTCAGCTCTACACCTGTAGTTATTTGAATAATTTTAATTATAATTTCAGCTCTTTCAAGAGCGGTAAATAAGTCTTGTCTATATTAAGCATTGAAGCTATCATTTTTCCTATTGCTGCTGTCTGTTAGTGATATGAGAAGGACTAGTAGATGGAGTAGATGCTTATTGGATTGGAGGCAGGAGAAATTGTAAAACGTTTTAAATTCTGATCATCAGGAGATGCCAAAGACCAGATTTTAGCTAGATGTAGGTGATTTAAGGAAAGTTAATTTTCTTTGATAAATAAGTATTAATGTTCTTTGTGAGGATGTAATGGGAGATTCTTCAGATGAAGGAAGATCAAGTTTAGAGGGATATGCTGTCCAGAAGATGATTATAAAAAAGGAAGAGACTGATGATGAAGATTACATCTGTAAGAGAACTGAGTTATTAATTTATTTCTTTTTATTAAAGGTAGGATTACTAATTATGTCATGTTTTTATGATTTTAATTCTAAATTTGTTCATGCTGGTATTTCAGATGGAGGAACATTGAGCTCTGTGGACCAACAGAATGAGGAGGAGGAAGCTGAGGATGAAGATTTCCTCTGTAAGACAACATGGTGATTTAGAGTACGATATGGAGAATATAAATGGTTATACTGGTTAAGAGGGTTAATCACCAAATGCTTTTCCACTTCTTTCAGATTGTGAACTTTGTAAGTCCTTCTTCATCAACAAGTGTGAGCTTCATGGTCCGGCTCTCTTCATCCCTGATACCCCTGTTCCCATGGGGGTTCCAGATCGAGCCCGAAAAACCCTTCCACCTGGTCTAGAGGTTCAGAAGTCTGGTATTCCTGATGCAGGTCTGGGGGTGTTTAATAAGGGCCAGACTGTTCCAGTTGGTGCTCATTTTGGACCCTACCAGGGGGATGTGGTAGAGCGAGAGGAAGCTATGAATAGTGGATATTCCTGGGTGGTGAGTTCATTCCACTTCTGAACTTTGTCACATCTAGTACTCTACTGACAGTGTGGTGGAGATTTGGAAATGTTCATTGTCCTTGGTTCCATATAGATCCTATAATGTGAAGCCAGTGGTTCCATTAATGAGTAAATGGAAATATCGAATTGATTATTTGTAGATCTACAGGAGCAGGAAGTGTGAGGAATACATCGATGCTAAGAGAGAGATGAATGCTAACTGGATGAGGTAAGAGTGACATCACTGATTTTCCTGATCCTGATTGGATGGAATTGGCTTCCTCCTGCTTATTGATGGTTCCTGATCATTGATCATCTTCTTTCTTCTCCCAGGTATGTGAATTGTGCTCGTACTGATCAAGAGCAGAATCTGGTGGCGTTTCAGTATGGAGGAGGGATTCTTTACCGTTCCTGTCGACCTATAGAACCCGGACAGGAGCTCTTGGTGTGGTACGAAGAGGAGTACCCCAAAGATCTCAGTGTTGCGTTCGACTACATCTGGAACAGAAAGTGTTCTGCAAATGGTTAAGTACAAACGTTATTCAGTCCATCAATGATTTTCCTCATTTGGACACCAAGTTTTCATAACTAAGCTGCAGGCACATTTTTTTATGATTTCTTTTTCTGATTCAGGAACAAATGATGCCTTTTTAGAGATGTTCCCCTGCCCCTTGTGTCCACTTTCCTATACATCTCAGATTTACCTCCAGAAACACATCAAGAGATGCCATATCAGGAGATGTTATGTGAGGCTGCTGAAATTAGGAGAGAATCAATCTGAGTATCCGACACCCACAAGAAGCTCCAGTAATAGTCATCATCAGCACTCCTCTGATCTTGGGAGGAGCTTTACTCAACAGAGGAATCCCCAACAAGACAAGAGTGTTAACGAAGAAGAGAAAACGCATCCGTGCTCACATTGTGGAAAGAATTTTGCCAACCAGAGCAATCTTCAAAGACATGAGCGAGTTCACAGCGGAGTGAGACCGTATCAGTGCTCACAGTGCGGGAAGAGCTTTTCACAGCACGACTGCCTACGACAACACCAGCGTATTCACACTGGAGAGAAACCATATCAGTGCTCACATTGCGGGAAGACTTTTACTCAGCAGAGTACCCTCCAGCGACACCAACGGGTTCACACTGGAGAGAAACCATATCGGTGTTCGCAATGTGGGAAGAAGTTTTCCCAGCAGAGTAATCTCCAGCAACACAAGTGCATTCACAGTGGGCAGAAACCTTACCAGTGCACTGAGTGTGGGAAGCAATTTGCTTTCCTGGTTAGTTTCCAACAGCACAAGCGCATTCACACCGGAGAGAAACCGTATCAGTGCTCGACGTGCGGCAAGTGCTTTCCTTTTCACAGCAGCCTCCGACTCCACGAGCGCCTTCACGAGGGACTGAGTCTCCACCAGTGCTCGCAGTGTGGAAAGAATTTTAACCATCAGAGCAAACTCCTGCGACACCAGCGAGTTCATACCGGAGAGAAACCGTACTCGTGTTCGCAGTGCGGCAAATGTTTTACTTCACAAGACAGCGTCCAGCGTCACAAGCGCCTTCACACTGGCGAGAAACCGTACGAGTGCTCGCAATGTGGGAAGCGCTTTGCTCAGAAGAGTCCTTTCCAGCAGCACCAGCACGTTCATGCACCAGAGAAACCGCATCAGTGCTCGGACTGCGGAAAGGGCTTTGTCCACCAAAGTTTCCTCCAGCAACACCAGCGCATTCACACGGGAGAGAAGCCGTTTCAGTGCTCACACTGCGACAAGAGATTTATACAAAAAGGACATCTCCAGCGACACGAGCACGTTCACACGGGAGAGAAAACGTATCGGTGTTCGCAGTGTGACAAGGGCTTTACTCGGCAGAGCCATCTCGAGCAACACCAGTGCCTTCACACTGGCGAGAAACCATTGCAGTGCTTGGAGTGTGGCAAGAGTTTTACTCTTCAGAGTAATCTCCAGCGGCACCGCCGCATTCACACCGGAGAGAAACCACATCGGTGCACACACTGCAGCCAGAGCTTTACTCGACACAGTTCTTTACAAAAACACCAGCTTGTTCACTGTACTTAAATAATAAAGTGCAGGTTCTCTCTACCCTATTCTGGAAGAACACCAATACAGGAGTACAATCATATTTTAATAATGTGATATTGCTGGAATGTACAGTGGTGCTTGAAAGCTTGTGAACCCTTTAGAATTTTCAATGTTTTTGCATAAATTTGACCTAAAACATCATAAGATTTTCACATAAGTCCTAAAAGTAGATAAAGAGAACCCAGTTAAACAAATGAGACAAAAATATTATACTTGGTCATTTATTGGTAACCAGTGTAGTGATGATAGAACAGGAGTGATGTGATCAAATTTTCTAGTTCGAGTTAGCACTCGGGCAGCTGCATTCTGAACTAATTGAAGTTTATTTATAGATTTACTAGAGCATCCAGTAAGTAAGGCGTTACAGTACTCCAACCTTGAAGTTATAAATGCATGAACCAGTTTCTTTGCATCATTAAAAGAGAGGATATTTTTAGGTTTTGCGATATTACGTAATTTAAAGAAAGCAATTCCAGTGATGCTGCTAACGTGCGCATCAAAGGAGAGATCTGAATCAAATATGACACCTACGTTTTTTTACAAACGGACTGGGCCATACTGGACAGCCATCTAGATTTAGGATAGATGTAGCCAACATGTCTCTCACAGCCTTGGGTCCCGCTAATAGAACCTCAGTTTTAACTGAGTTAAGTAAGAGAAAATTAAATGACATCCAATCTTTCATTTCCTTTACACAGTCCTCAGGTTTGTTGATTGAAAGGCTGTCATTAACTTTGGCTGATATGTACAGCTGTGTATCATCTGCATAGCAGTGGAAACTAATGCCATGTTTACGAATAACTGAGCCTAGTGGCAGCATGTAGAGAGAATAAAAGCGGGCCAAGCACTGACCCCTGAGGCACACCATACTTCACTTTTGAGAGCTTGGATAGATTATTTACATGATCAAACTGGTCGGTAAAGCAGGATTTAAACCAAGAAGGTGCCAATCCCTTAATACCTCCACTATTTTCTAGTCTGTTTAGTAAAACATCATGATCTATAGTGTCAAATGCTGCAATCTAACAGAACAAGTAAAGAAACACATCCATTATCTGAGGACATTAACAAGTCATTTAGTACCCCTAATTAGTGCTGTTTCAGTACTATCATGGGGCCTGAAGCCAGACTGAAATAACAGAAATTTCATTCCTTTGGAGGTAACTGCAGAGCCGCTCATAGAAGGCTTTTTCTAAGATTTTTGGACAGAAATGGTAGATTTGAAATTGGTCTATAATTAGATATCACACAAGGGTCAAGATTGGCTTTTTTAATCAGTGGCTTGATAACTGCACAATTAAAAGATTTGGGCACATAAGGTAAGGGATGAATTTAAAATATAACTAACGTGGCTCTATAATACTAGGTATTACTTCTTTGAGTAAAACATGTAGGAATTGGATCTAATAAACACATTGATGATTTAGACGAGCTGATCAGTGAGGACAGATTGATCAGTAAATTAATAAATGATAAATTAATCTACTTTTAGGACTTGTGTGGAAATCTGATGATGTTTTAGGTCATATTTAAACAGAAATATAGAAAATTCTAAAGGGTTCACAAACTTTCAAGCACCACTTTATGGCATGAAATGGTGAACATCGGCCATAGTCAGTATACCTACTGCGAAGCAAGGGGAGTTCCTTGTCAGCAGGATAAGGGAAAAGGAACATACACCAACATCCGGTGGAAATCCTGCAGCCGAAGATGGGCAGCTCTTTCACTTTCCTGACCCTAAACATACTGCCAAAAAAAAGTCAGAGCTCTTACCTAACTTGCAGCCCAACAATGGACTGAACCCGAACAATTCTTCGACGAGGGGAAAGAGCAGATATTCCAGTCTTGGTGCAAAGATGTTATAGACGCATCCAGGCAGACTAATGCTGTAACTAATGCGAGAACTAGATCTGTGAAATACTGAATCAGTAAAAAAAAAAAATAGAGGTGCATACATAATCTGTCCCAGTTGGTGCCAATGGACTGTGCAGTGTACTATGGTTTGATTAGCTGGCACAATGTCGAAAGGAGTCCTGTGTTCAGCTTCAATCTCTGTCAAGTTGCCACTGTGGGGTCCTTGAGAAATACCCTTAACCCACATTTGCTTGGATTGTAAATATATCAGTTATAAGGTTACTCTGCATAAGGGCAACAGGCCTATTGCCAGAGAGCAGCTGTGACACACACTCATATCCCTGATCCAAGTATTCTTTGAAACAAGGGGTAAAACGGACAACCGAACTCCAGCTATGTTGGCAAATAAAGAGTAATGACCACACACTAAACTATCGAACAAGGAACAGCTAGGTTACTGAGTCAGGGTGCTGGTTAGATAAAGAGCTTCGATCGTACACAAGCTGCAAGTAGTTCCAAGGAAGCAAACTGTCACATGTCATTTTGGGACATTCTTAAATGTTTTATTTGGAGGTAATCCAGGTGTTAATCATTGCCCCACATATTTTAAACTGTCATGCCCCAGTCTAGTGTTGTGGGAACATGATGACTAAGGATGGACGGGTAAGGGGGACACAAATACGGGGGAGTGAACAAGTGTATTACCCCACGGTTTGCACAATAACCACCATACACAACACTCCCAATAAGGATAATAATTCCCATTGCTAAATAAAGGAACAATACCTACAGTCAGAGATTAACAGAACTTATAGACCTCACAGAAATGTATGTAAAATTGTGAAAAAGATGATCGTCTGTTCAGTGTATTATGTATGTGTAGGTTCTTAGTCATCCAGCTCATGGTAGACTCAAATGTTTTAGCTGAAGACAACTGGACGTCTTCTTGGTTCTGTATTATACAGAACCAAGAAATATGGCATTAACAGCAGCATACCAGTGTGTTTTATGAACCAGCATGTTCAATAAGAAAGCAGAGAAAATGGCATAAGAAGTGCTTAAACACAATAATCCCAAAAATGAAGGGAAGGAAAACACATAAAAGTGGAGAAGACCTATGGGACCTACAGCTTCTGATCTCCACACTATACATCATTAGCACTAACATCCTACAGAGCTGTGTGAAACATGTCAGATACTAGAAACTGAAGAGCATTTTCTAATCACTTGTCCCACATAAGAGGAAGAGAGGACTGATCTACAGAGATTTCCAATGTGTAGGACATAATGAATTCCATGCAACAACGAGTTTGAAATACAGGATACACTCAGTACGGACGACTGTATAACCTCCTCAGTGTCCAGCACAGTAGGTGACGGTATGATCCTCATCAGTTGGCTTGCAACCTTCCAGTAAGCCCACTGAAGAAGACGAATGTACGAAAGAAGTGCCTTCTACAACAGCAGTGGGATTGTGCTGATGTTCATGTTGTTGTATTTTTATGATCATATTTCTCATTTATAATCACAGTGTAACCTGATGGAGTTCCAATTTAACTCGCTCTGATTCACTCCGTTCTGCTTTAAAACAAGGTAAGCGAAAATGAAGCTGCGGAATCCCGAACTGATTTATACTCCCTATAGAAGTTCACTACATAGGGGGTGGAGTAATGGCGTATGCGCACTATGTAGTGCAGTCTTTATACAGTATGGAGAGATTTGGGTTGGGACAGAACGTTTCCTAACCGAGCATCGTCTTTCTAACCAATATCAACATCAAACTGGTTAGGATGAAGTTATAAATCGACTCAAACCTTTTTGTGAACGGATTTGATTTTTATAAGAATAAAATTATTTGCTGGTGATATTTAGAGCTGAAAATATAGCTACAATTCTCAATCTTTATATACAAATCTGTTTAAGACTCTCTAGTACCTTTACTTTCATTTTATTGTGATGCTAAAATATTTACGTCTATTAAAAGACGAGTTGAATCTTTATTATTGATTACAGATGCTATATTGATGAGCTTGGGTAAAGGTGTTTTTGTATTGTATCTAACAGTATATTCTGAGTTTCATGTTTATTTGTTCCATTCATTCTATTCTGAACAAGATCCATACATGACGCATATGAAGCAACATTAGCTTAAAATGTACAAAGCTGATTTTCTCTTCATTTAAGATGATGCCATGTTTGGAAATGAGCTCAGTATGTGTGATTTTAATGCAGATTGTAACAGTTTTAATTATTTTAGGCAAAAGTGTTGTAATGGAATCAGCAGAAAGCAGACGGCTACCGAATCCTGATCCTGCTGAATCCCAGGTAAAAATGAATGATGTGTAGAACAGAAGCAGCTAGCTCAACTCTACAGCTCCTAATTATGTTAATTGTAGGTTGTTCCTACATTTGACCTAGAGAGTTGCTAATAGGCCAGATTTTGGATAGATATATATGATTTAAAGAAGGTTAATGTTCTTTGATAAACTTTGATGAATAAGTATTATTGTGCTTTGTGAGGATGTGAAGAGAGAGGCTTCAGATGAAGGAAGATCAACCTTTGAAGCACACAATCCCCCTGAGGATGAACATAATAAAGAAGACATCCAGAAGATAATCATAAAAAAAGAAGAGACTGATGATGAAGATTACCTCTGTAAGAACTGAGTTCTGAGGTTCTGAAGTTGAACCTCTTATTAAAGCTAGGAATTATATCTTGTTTGTATCATTTTAATTCTAAATTTGTTCATGCTGGTATTTCAGATGGAGGAACGTCGAGCTCTGCGGACCAACAGAATGAGGAGGAGAAAGCTGAGGATAAAGATTACCTCTGTAAGATAACATAGTGATGGAGGGTATAAATGGTTAAACTGTTTAAGATTCTGAGGGTTAAGCACCTAATGCTTTTCCACTTCTTCCAGATTGTGAACTTTGCAAGTCCTTCTTCATCAACAAGTGTGAGCTTCATGGTCCGGCTCTCTTCACCCCTGATACCCCAGTTCCCATGGGGGTTCCAGATCGAGCCCGAAAATCCCTTCCACCTGATCTAGAGGTTCAGGAGTCTGGTATTCCTGATGCAGGTCTGAAGAAAAAGGTTGAAGGTTGAAACCTATACCATACTGTGTCTGGCTCTCTATCTAGAACTTGCTTAAATCTACCCGGTTTTAGATCTACATGACAGTTAAGGTTACTTGAGCAAGGTTCTGCAATGTGACTGGATTTAGTGTTTCTTCTTGCGTGGTTCCATCCTCAGATAAGTCTAGCCTAAAAGGCCCAATAAGAAGGCTTAGTTGCACGTTCACAACAGAAACTGACTTTTGGCACATGGAACGTAACCTCACTGGGGTGAAGGATGTGGAGCATGTGCAGGAGGTACAGAGATACCATCTATATGTAGTTGGGTTCACCTGCATGCACATTATGGGCTCCGGAACCAGACTCCTCGATAGGGGAAATCTATAGCATGGGAGGAGTTTGGAGAATGGCTTTTGGGCAGCCTCAAAAAGGTTCTGGAAAATGCACTGACAGTTCAGTAGAGGAAGGGGGTACACAGTCCAAGCTGTGCTCAGCAAGGATAGTGCAACTCTGAACTCGACTGAGCATATTGTTGGGCATTGGGAAGCAGTATTTTGAGGATCTCCTAAATCCTGTGCAGGAGGTAGGGCCAGAGGTGTCTGGGGTGTTGGAATCTATTTTCTTGGCCGAAGTCACTGAGGTAGCCAGAAAGCTGCGCAATGGCAAGGCTTCTGGAGTGGATGAGATTTGTCCAGAAATGCGAAGGCCCTCAATATTGGGGGGTTGTCTTGGCTGACACACCTCTACTTTATTGTATGGACATCTGGAACCTTAGGATTGGCAAACCAGGGGGGTTGTTCCCATTTTTAAAAAGGGGACCAGAGCGTGTGTGCCAAATATCGGGGCATTACACTTTTGCTGGTTTGCAGCCAAGTGTGGAGCGGTGAGTTTGATTGTAGGGTGAGTGCAGCAAAGCTCTCAATTTACTGATCTGTGTAGTCCTCACCCTCAACCATGGTCATGAGCTTTGGGTAGTGACTGAAAGGAGGAGTCTGTGGATACAAGCCAAAATGAGCTTTCTCCAGTGGGTTGCTGGGCATACTCTCCATGACTGAGTGAGGACCTCAGAGTAGAACCACTGCTCGTTTGCATTTAGAGGAGCCAGTTGAGGTGGTTTGAGCATCTGATAAGGATTCCTCCCGCTGGAGCTATATCAGGCACCGCCAACTGGGAAGAGGCCCTGGAGAAGGCCCACTGGAGGGGGGCTGGGGGATATATATATATATTTGTACATATATATATATATATATATATATATATATATATATATATATATATACTGGTCCTTCTCAAAAAATTAGAATATTGTGATAAAGTTAATTCTTTTCCGTAATGTAATGATAAAAATTAAACTTTCATATATTTTAGATTCATTGCACACCAACTGAAATATTTCAAGTCTTTTATTGTTTTAATACTGATGATTTTGGCATACAGCTCATGAAAACCCAAAATTCCCACAAAATTAGCATATCATGAAAAGGTTCTCTAAACGAGCTATTAACTTAATCATCTGAATCAACGAATTAACTCTAAACACCTGCAAAAGATTCCTGAGGCTTTTGAAAACTCCCCAGCCTGGTTCATTACTCAAAAACCGCAATCATGGTAAGACTGCCGACCTGACTGCTGTCCAGAAGGCCATCATTGACACCCTCAAGCAAGAGGGTAAGACACAGAAAGAAATGTCTGAACGAATAGGCTGTTCCCAGAGTGCTGTGTCAAGGCACCTCAGTGGGAAGTCTGTGGGAAGGAAAAAGTGTGGCAGAAAACGCTGCACAAACGAGAAGAGGTGACCGGACCCTGAGAAGGATTGTGGAGAAGAGCCGATTCCAGACCTTGGGGGACCTGCGGAAGCAGTGGACTGAGTCTGGAGTAGAAACATCCAGTGCCACCATGCACAGGCGTGTGCAGGAAATGGGCTACAGGTGCTGCATTCCCCAGGTCAAGCCACTTTTGAACCAGAAACAGTGGCAGAAGCGCCTGACCTGGGCTACAGAGAAGCAGCACTGGACTGTTGCTCAGTGGTCCAAAGTACTTTTTTCGGATGAAAGCAAATTTTGCATGTCATTCGAAAATCAAGGTGCCAGAGTCTGGAGGAAGACTGGGGAGAAGGAAATGCCAAAATGTCTGAAGTCCAGTGTCAAGTACCCACAGTCAGTGATGTTCTGGGGTGCCATGTCAGCTGCTGTGTTGGTCCACTATGTTTTATCAAAGGCAGGGTCAATGCATCTAGCTATCAGGAGATTTTGGAGCACTTCTGCTGAAGAGCTTTATGGAGATGAAGAGTTCATTTTTCAGCACGACCTGGCACCTGCTCACAGTTCCAAAACCACTGGTAAATGGTTTACTGACCATGGTATTACTGTGCTCAATTGGCCTGCCAACTCTCCTGACCTGAACCCGATAGAGAATCTGTGGGATATTGTGAAGAGAAAGTTGAGACGCGCAAGACCCAACACTCTGGATGAGCTTAAGGCCGCTATCAAAGCATCCTGGTCCTCCATAACACCTCAGCAGTGCCACAGGCTGATTGCCTCCATGCCACGCCGCATTGAAGCAGTCATTTCTGCAAAAGGATTCCTGACCAAGTATTGAGTGCATAAACATAAACATAATAATCTGAAGGTTGACTTTTTTTGT
>JAJAGP010002690.1:0-52500 GCA_025084515.1 Ancistrus triradiatus | reverse complement strand
GTGAACCACTCCATTGTAGATTTTGCTTTATGTTTTGGATCACTGTCTTGTTGGAAGATAAATCTCCGTCCCAATCTCAGGTCTTTTGCAGACTCCAACAGGTTTTCTTCCAGAATGGTCCTGTATTTGGCTCCATCCATCTTCCCATCAATTTTAACCATCTTCCCTGTCCCTGCTGAAGAAAAGCAGGCCCAAACCACGATGCTGCCACCACCATGTTTGACAGTGGGGATGGTGCCTTCAGGGTGATGAGCTGTGTTGCTTTTATGCCACGTTTTGCATTGTGGCCAAAAAGTTCGTCTGACCAGAGCACCTTATTCCACACGTTTGGTGCGTCTCCCAGATGGCTTGTGGCAAACTTTAAACGAGACTTTTTATGGATATCTTTGAGAAATGGCTTTCTTCTTGCCACTCTTCCAAAAGGCCAGATTTGTGCAGTGTACGACTGATTGTTGTCCTATGGACAGAGTCTCCCACCTCAGCTGTAGATCTCTGCAGTTCATCCAGAGTGATCATGGGCTTCTTGGCTGTCTTCTCCTTGTTTGAGCTGAAAGTTTAGAGGGACAGCAGGGTCTTGGTAGATTTGCAGTGGTCTGATACTCCTTCCATTGCAATATGATCGCTTGCACAGTGCTCCTTGAGATGTTTAAAGCTTGGGAAGTCGGCTTTAAACTTCTCCATAACAGTATCTCGGACCTGCCTAGTGTGTTCCTTGGTCTTCATGATGCTCTCTGTGCTTTAAACAGAACTCTGAGACTATCACAGAGCATGTGCATTTATACGGAGACTTGATTACACACAGGGGGATTCTATTTATCATCATCAGTCATTTAGGTCAACATTGGATCATTCAGAGATCCTCACTGAACTTCTGGAGTGAGTTTGCTGCACTGAAAGTAAAGGGGCCGAATAATTTTGCACGCCCCACTTTTAGTTTTTATTTCTAAAAAGCGTTTAAAATATCCAATAAATTTCGTTCCACTTCACGATTGTGTCCCATTTGTTGTTGATTGTTCCCAAAAAATTACAATTTCATATCTTTATGTTTGAAGCCTGAAATGTGGCAAAACGTTGAAAAGTTCAAGGGGGCCGAATACTTTTGCACTGTATATATATATACATATTCACTGGTGTATCCTCCTGCTTCCTTATGTCACTCTTACTCTCCAAATGTGGACTGTTTTAAGGTACAAAATGATGTCCAGGGTGTTCATGTCACACAATCTGCACTGTAAATGGTTTTTCCTTATATCCATAACTACATTCCAGATACTTGTTGTAAGTGTAGAATTTGACTGCTAAATTTGTGCAGTCAGTCCATGACTGACAACAAATTTGTGTTTTGTTTCAGGAATAACTGATGAGGGGTTTTCCTGCCCCTTGTGTCCACTTTCCTAAATACGTCTCAGAGTTGCCCTTCACAAACACATCAAGAGATGCCATATCAGGAAATGTGATGTGAGGCTGCTGAAATTAGGAGAGAATCAGTCTGAGAATCCACCACCCACAAGAAGCTCCAGTAGTCTGGAAACGTCCACTGGTCCTCTTGGCAGTAAATTTCGTCATGAACAAATGGAGAACAGCAGTCAGTGCTGCTCAGAACATGGGAAGGGCTTTACCCAAGAGACGAAAGTCCAAATGGATAAGAATGTTAAGGACAAAACAAAAACGTATCAGTGCTCACTTTGTGGAAAGAATTTTGCCAAGCAGAGTAATCTTCAAAGACATGCGCGAGTTCACACTGGAGAGAAACCATACTCTTGTTCACAGTGTGGGAAGCGTTTCAGTTCACAAGATAGTGTCCAACATCACGAGTTCCTTCACATGACAGAGAAACCGTTTGAGTGTTCACAGTGTGGGAAACGCTTTGCTCAAAAACATCCTTTCCTGCGGCACCAGCACATTCACGCTGCAGAAAAAATGTATCAGTGCTCAGAGTGTGGCAAGAGCTTTGTCTATCAAAGTTTTCTCCAGCAACACCAGCGCATTCACACGGGAGAGAAACCTTTTCAGTGCTCACAGTGTGAGAAGAGTTTTACCCAAAAAGGGAATCTCCAGCGACATGAGCGCGTTCACACAGGAGAGAAACCGTATCGGTGTTCAGAGTGTGAGAAGAGCTTTACTCTACAGATTACTTTACAACGACACCAGCGCATTCACACAGGAGAAAAACCCTACTCTTGCTCACAGTGTGGCAAGAGTTTTACTCTTCAGGGTAATCTCCAGTGCCATCTGCGCATTCACACCGGAGAGAGACCACATCAGTGCCCACAGTGCGGGCAAAGCTTTGCTCGACAGAGTCATCTCCAGCAACACCAGTGCCTTCACACTGGCGAGAAACTGTTTTACTGCTCAGAGTGTGGCAAGAGTTTTACTCATCAGAGTAATTTCCAGCGGCACCGCCGCATTCACACCGGAGAGAAACCACATCAGTGCGCCCAGTGCGACCAGAGCTTTACTAGGCACACTTCTTTGCAAAAACACCAGCTCGTTCACTCAGTAGAGAAATCATAACTCTGATTAATGTGCTGTTTCATCTGTACTACAGATCCACCATGACCTCACGGCAGCTGAATTTGAATTGAAATTAATTGCAGCCTTGTGTGACAGAAAGAAGACTCTCCTGAAACGGTGCCACGAGGAGTCTTGTTTGTACTTCTGATACGGTTTACGTTTTTGGACATCACCCAAATCGCAATACTAATGTCTTAAGGATAGGAAGATGAATCTCCTTGAATGGAAATTTGACTGAACCTGAACAGTTCAGCAATAACGAAAGATCAGACGTTCTGCAACATTGGTGCAAAGCTGTTACATATACAGATGGATTGATGCTGTGATTAAAGCAAAATGTGGACTTATTGAAATGTGGAAGTATTGAGGGGACTGATCACTTTTCCAATCCTGTTTTTTATATTGTTAAATAAAATTTCAGATCTATTGACTTGTGCCTCACTACTTTCATGATCTTGGGCAAATTGTGTATTTATTTATTTCCATCGCCTATTCCCAGAGAATACAGGGCACGGATTTACTGTTGTGTTCAAAATAATAGCAGTGTGTTAACACAATGTCTTTATTATAGTTTTTATATTATAGTTCACAATGTTTTCTAAATAAAAACATGAAGAGAAATGTATATATTTCTTAAATACTTTACAGAAAATAACAAAAAATTAACATTGGGCTGCTCAAAAAATAGCAGTGTCTGCATTTGTCTTTACAAACTCAAAATATGTATTCTTTTATTTTTTTTAGATTTTAGCATTCATGTGAATCACTAATCCTAATATTTAGTTGGATAACCACAGTTCTTTAGAACTGCCTCACATCTGAGTGTCAGGGTTCGCCCTGCCCTCCGCTTTAGTTTGGTATTGCCCTTTTCACACGGTCCCTTACTCTGCGTTCGCTTTTGTTTTGGTTTTTTCCGAGTGCGGCGTGTGTGCGTTGTTGTGTTCTCTCCTGCAGGATCGATTGGCTCGGACCTGCGTTGGGCGGCTCCTCAGGTGTTCCTGATCATCTGGACTGATTGGTACTACTACTTAGACCGACGCAGAGAATGAGGAGTCGCCAGATTGTCTTGCCACGATCCCTGTACTATCGATCTGCACATCCTACAAATCTCTCCAAGGAAGACTTCCTCCTGGATCCCGTGCTAGCCTTTGGCTTTGTTTCTCTGCTGTGGTACCTCAGCCTCCTGGAGGACGTACTCGCTTCCCTGGAGACATGCTTCGCCGCTGCTGCACTCCTTTTGTTTCCCCTTTTTCCGTTGTGCTGATTTCCTGGACTCAACATTGACCCTGCATGGTTTTCAATCATGTTTTGGTGTGATTTATTTGGATAGTGTAGTGTTAATAAATTATCTGATCTTATACCTGTCTGGTCCTGGCTGTGTATCTGCATTTTGGGTTCCATTTTTCTAGTATACTCAAAGGATTCTTCCACGAATCATAACAGAACGATCTGGCCATAACATGGAACCCGCAGATGCACAGTCAGCCGGTCCGTTACCGTTTGGGTAGATTCTCTCTCGTCAGGAGAATTGGCTTGCCCGGCATGATCAGATTTTGCAATCCCTAGCAGACGCTAATAGATTACCTTGCACTCAGGTCACTACCTTGACTCATAAACTTAATAACCTTTTGTCTCTTGCTCCCCAGGCGTCTAATGTACCTCCCAGTGCTGGGAGTCAGACCTCCCCACTTCCAACGCTCAAAGGATCTCGAGCCCGACACCAGCGGCTCCCAGTTCCGCGGGACTCCCTGCACCCTCTCTGAGCCCCCCCGGACCCCAACACCCATCTCTGCACACTATGGCTGGAACCACCTACACTCATCCGGAACCCTTCTATGAAGATCTGTCCAAATGCCATGGGTTCTTGCTTCAGTGTGGGCTGGTGTTCGAGCAGTGCCCTGCGGCTTTTTCCACAACCTATGTCGTGGGCCTCCTTCGAGGCAAGGCATTGGTATGGGGTGAGGCCACCTTGTCCAGGGCTTGTTCGGACTCGGTCTCATACGACGACTTCCTCCGTCGGTTTAGGGCCGTGTTCAATCACCCTAACCACGAGGAAGCGGCCTCGAGTCATCTCAGCCGCCTGCGCCAGGGCTCACGTTCCATGGCCGGCTATTCTGTCGAGTTCTGGTAGTTGGCGGCTGATGCCGGATGGAACGACCCCGCTATCCGCGAGGCGTTCCGGAAGGGATTGTCCGAGCAGCTCAAGGACAAATTGGCGGTCCGTGACGATGCCACAGACGTCTGTGACGATGCAGGCCTTGGTGGATCTGGCAATTTGCCCCTTTCGACAAACCAGACCCACCGAAGCAAATTCCCGAACCCATGCAGCTCAGACGCACTAAGCTCTCTGTGGCAGAACGCA
Source organism: Ancistrus triradiatus (assembly GCA_025084515.1). Lineage (NCBI taxonomy): Eukaryota > Metazoa > Chordata > Actinopteri > Siluriformes > Loricariidae > Ancistrus > Ancistrus triradiatus. The sequence continues at coordinate 47,624 of JAJAGP010002690.1, read as the reverse complement.
CCAGGCGTTGGGAGAGTGGCCTGTGTATTTATTGTGGCCAACCCGGCCATTTCCTACGCACCTGTTCCATCCGCCCCAAGTCGGCGGGTCCTTCTACTAAGCTGGGGGTGCTGTCGCGCCCTGTCCTGGGGCCTCCCACCAGGGGTAACTCCTCTCTGTTAGTCCCGGCTCTCATCCGTCTCCTTCCCTTTAGAAGCGCTCGTAGACTCCGGGGCTGAAGAAAACCTCGTGGACCGAGGGTTGGTCTCTCAGCTGGGAATTGAATTGGAGGCTCTGGAAGTGTCCCGCAAGGTCCACGCACTGGATGGTAAGCCTCTGGCCCCGATCACACATTGCACACCCCCTCTGTTTGTCTCGGGAAACCACCATGAAAGGATCTCCCTCTCCGTGATCAGCTCTCCCTCATCCCCGTTAGTGCTTGGGCATCCCTGGCTCGCGCTGCACAACCCCACGATCGACTGGAAACAGGGCAGAATCTCCGGGTGGAGTGAGTCCTGCCATGAGGGCTGTCTGCATTCCGCCACTCCTGCTTCAGGTACCAATTCTCGCACTTCTTGGCCCGAAGAGCTCCCGGACCTCTCCCGGGTCCCTGCACAGTATCACGACCTGTGGGAGGACAGAGGCAGGAGCCTTCCTCCACAACGCCTGTATGACTGCGCGATTGACCTGCTTCCAGGGGCTCCGCTCCTCTCTGGGTGCTTATAGAATCTCTCGCGCCAAGAGAGGAGCGCCATGGAAGAATCCACCGCGGACTGCCTGGCTTCATTCGACCCTCCTCGTCCCTGTATAGATTACCGAGGTCTGAATGATATTACTAAGCGAAATAAGTACCCCCTGCCTCTCCTGTCCACGGCAGGGTGCCAAGATTTTTTCTAAACTGGATTTACGCATCAGTTACTTATCACTTCGTACGCATACGAGAAGGGGATGAATGGAAGACTGCTTTCAACACCCCTCTTGGCCACTTTGAATATCAGGTAATGCCCTTTGGTCTCACTAACGCCCCTGCTGTTTTCCAGGCCTTAATTACTGATGTGCTTAGGGATTACCTGAACCTTATTCTGTTTGTGTATCTGGATGATATCTTGATTTTTTCCAGAACTGAAGAAGATCATGTCAGGCACGTCCGCCAGGTCCTTACCCAGCTGCAGGAGAATTGCCTCTACGTGAAGGCCGAGAAGTGTGAGTTTCACGTAGAGACAGTTCCTGGGCGTCATCATCCAGAGAGGGTGCATCAAGGCGGACCCGGCGAAGATTCAGGCAGTTGCAGGGTGGCCCACTCCCCCGGGACGCAAGGAGCTGCAACGATTTCTAGGCTTCACCAACTTCTACTGCCTGTTTGTACGAGATTACAGTAAAGTGGCGGCACCTCTCACTCAGCTCACCTCCACGAAGAGACCTTTCCACTGGACTCCAGAGGCAGACCAGGCTTTCAACAAGCTCAAGACTCAAGACTGTTTACTTCTGCCCCTGTCCTAGTTCAGCTGGATCCTAAACGTCAGTTCATCATGGAGGTGGATCTGTCGGACTCTGGCGTGGGCGCTGTCCTGTCCCAGAGCACTGGACCTGACAACAAATTGCACCCCTGCGCCTTCTTCTCGCGCCGCATCCCCCCGCTGAAAGCAACTACGACGTCGGGAACCGTGAGCTGTTGGCCGTCAAACTGGCCTTAGAAGAGTGGCACCACTGGCTCGAGTGGTCTGAGCTGCCGTTCGTCGTATGGACCGACCATAAGTACCTGGCCTACGTACGGACGGCCAAGAGGCTGAACTCTCGTCAAGCCTGCTGGGCCCTCTTCTTTTCCAGGTTTGAATTTACTCTGACTTATAGACCTGGTTCCTGCAATGTTAAACCCAATGCTCTCTCCCGTCAGTTTTCTTCCGAGGAGTCCCCGGAAACTAATGACACCATCCTCCCGTCAGATCGTCTGGTGGCTCGTCTTAGCTGGGAGGTTCAACATGTGGTCGAAGAGGCTCAGGGTGAAGAACCAGTTCCCGGGGGATCTCCACCTGGTCACAGGTATGTGCCCACCTCAGTCCGCACCGCAGTCAAGTCAAGTCAAGTCAGATTTATTTATATAGCGCTTTTTACAAAGGAGCATTGTCTCAAAGCAACTTTACAAGTTTAGATTATCTCCTAATAACTACGTCCAATCCCAAATTGAGCAAGCCTAGGGCGACAGTGGCAAAGAAAAACTCGCTAGTTCTAGGAAGAAACCTTGGGAGGACCAAGACTCAAAAAGGGACCCAACCTCCTTGGGCGGCGTAGATGATAAATCTAAGAGCGAACTAAAGTCATGGAGTCAAAATTCGAATAAAATGTGAAGTATACACATCGACATTAAGTGGCCCGGGTATGATGGGGCTGGAGCTGATGACGGAAGCAGCTTGAGTGGAGCTCCAGCAGATGAACATCATGTGTGGGGCTGGAACTGCCGGAACACAGCTCGGAGAGAAAACAGGAAATGAATTAGTTATTGATTAAGAGCCACAGTGGTCTATTAACAATCACTGATGCCAAGTGTAGTATGAGCCCCCCCGGGCAGCATTAGCTATAGCAGCCATAGCTAAGGAAAGAGGAGAACTGGTAGAAACACAGCCAACAAGAGGGATTCACATGAGACATTGGCAACCACACGGGGAGGCAGAAGACAGCACGCAAAAGATCTTCTGACTCACCATAAGGGGACTCTTTTTGACTTGAACCCCCAGCAATGCCCTTATTCTAAGGCAAGGGATGCACGAGTCAGATCAGAGGACCGAAGCCCCAGTTCAGCCAGGGACCGCCCCATAGACACTCCCGGCTAACGGGACAAGGCCGCAGGCCAGACATTGACTCCAGCTCGGGCCCCAGTGGACTAGGAGCCATACTTCCTGGTCTACATCTAGTAAAAAGCCTATGAAATAGGTATGTCTTTAGCCTAGACTTAAAATTTCGGAGAGTGTCTGAGTCTCGAACGAAAGTGGGAAGTTTATTCCATAGTTGGGGGGCCATGTATGAGAAAGCCTTTTCCCCTGCTGTGACTTTTTTAATTCTAGGAACTAAAAGAAGTTTTGTACACTGCGAACAAAGTAGACAAGTTGTATTGTAAAACTCTAAGAGTTCACTCAGATAATGTGGGGCCAGGCCATGTAGAGCTTTATAAGTTATAAGAAGTATTTTGTAATCAATGTGGAGTTTGACTAGTAACCAGTGTAGTGATGATAGAACATGAGTGATATGATCAAATTTTCTAATTCGAGTTAGCACTCGGGCAGCTGCATTCTGAACTAACTGAAGTTTATTTATAGATTTACTAGAGCACCCAGTAAGTAAGGCGTTACAGTAATCCAACCTTGAGGTTATAAATGCATGAACAAGTTTCTCTGCATCATTAAAAGAGAGGATATTTCTAAGTTTAGCGATATTACGTAATTGAAAGAAAGCAATTCGAGTGATGCTGCTAATGTGCGCATCAAAGGAGAGATCTGAATCAAATGTGACCCCAAGTTTTTTACAGACGGACTGGGCAATACTGGACAGCCATGTAAATTTAGGATAGATGTAGCCAACCTGTCTCTCACAGCCTTGGGTCAGTTTTATCTGAGTTAAGTAAGAGAAAATTAAATAACATCCAATCTTTTATTTCCTTTACACAGTCCTCAATTTTGTTGATTGTAAGGCTGTCATTAGGTTTGGCTAATATGTACAGCTGTGTATCATCTGCATAGCAGTGGAAACTAATGCCATGTTTACGAATAACTGAGCCTAGTGCATGTACAGTGAGAATAAAAGCGGGCCAATCACTGACGCCTGAGGCACGCCATACTTCAATTTTGAGGGCTTAGACCTTAGATTATTTATATGAACAAACTGGTACCGGTCGGTTAAGTAGGATTTAAACCAAGAAAGTGCTAATCCATTGATACCTACAGTATTTTCTAGTCTGTTTAGTAAAACATCATGATCTATAGTGTCAAATGCTGCACTTAAATCTGACAGAACAAGAAAAGAAACACATCCCTTATCTGCAGGCATTAACAAGTCATTTAGTACCCTAATTAATGCTGTTTCAGTACTATGATGGGGCCTGAAGCCAGACTGAAATGTTTCATAAATTTCATTCCTTTGGAGGTAACTGCAGAGCTGCTGATGTATGGCTTTTTCTGAGATTTTGGACAGAAACGGTAGATTTGAAATTGGTCTATAATTAGATATCACACAAGGGTCAAGATTGGTAACGTTTGATAACGGCAGACTTAAAGGATTTGGGCACATAACCAAAGGTAAGGGATGAATTTAAAATAACTAACAGTGGCTCTATAATACTAGGTATTAATTGTTTGAGTAAACGTGTAGGAATTGGATCTATTAAACATGTTGATGACTTAGACGAGCTGATCAGTGCGGATAATTCAGTATTAGTAATTGGTTGCTGAATAGTTTGGTGATGTGATGAGCATCGAGTTTTATGTCTAATGTTTTCTATCTTATCATTAAAGAAAGTCATGAAATCATTACTGTTAAAATTACACAGAACGGGAGAATCACTTTCTGTAGGTTTTTTTTTTTGTTAATTTTCAGACTGTATTAAAGAGAAATCTTGGATTATTCTTATTTTTCTCTATGATTGAGAAATATGCAGCTTTAGCTAAGGGCATGCTTATACTCTGCCATACTGTCCCTCCAAGCAATCTTAAACACCTCCAATTTACTGTGTAATCCTAGCTTTAGTTTAAGGTTGTTATTTCTTTGGCAGCTATCTGTGTTTATACTAATGAGGTTATTAAAACAGACTTTTTGAGAGCGTTTACGTTTAGGACAGATGCGGATAACAGACACAGTTTCAATAATGCAGGAAAGAAAGTTAGCAAATTCCTGAAGAAATTCTGAATAGGGACCAGGTACACACTCAAGATGATTGATCTCCGTAGGTGTATTAAATTTCAAGTCTGGTAGGTTTTTAATAAACGCAGCTGGAGTAGCAGATGTAATAGTGCGCTTGGTGTGATAACGAGGCAGAAGGATTTTATTTATTAGAGATAGCTCAAATACTAAAAGATAGTGATCTGAAATCAAATAACTTTGCGGGACAACATCAAGGTTATCTATATTGATACCAAATGTTAATATTAGATCTAAAGTATGATTACAGCGGTGGGTTGGTCGCATCACATTCTGAGTGATACCCATGGATTCTAAGATGGACTCGAAAGCAATTTTAAGTGGATCCTGCTCATTGTCTTAGTAAATATTAAAATCACCTACAATTAAAGCCTTATCTGTTGAAAGTACTAAGAAGGAAGGAAAGATAGCAAATTCTTGAAGAAATTCTGAATAGGGACCAGCGGGTGGGACCTGAGGGCGGTAAACAGTGAAAAGCTGAAAAGAGTGTGGTTTTGACTTCCATAACGATGGATCAGTCACGTTAAGAATCAGTATTTCAAACGAATTAGCCTTGTAATGGGATTTAGTTTTAACACCTAGCTCTTTGTCAAAAATTGTGGCTACGCATCCCCCACGACCATTAGGACGAGGGCGATTAGCATGACTGTATCCAGGAGGTGAGGCTTTCATTTAAGGCCTAACTAAATATTCATCAGGTCACCAATCCCAAGTAGCAGTGAGACAGAGAGCGTGTAAGCGTTTATCAGTGATCATTTCATTTACAATCACTGCTTTGTTTGTAAGTGATCTAATGTTAAGTAGTCCTAGCTTTAGTCTAAGGTTGTTATTTCTTTGGCAGCTATCTGTGTTTATACTAATGAGTCCTTCAGTGGGCTCATAATTCTAAGTTTGCCTGTCACCCGGGAGTATACCGCATGTTGTCACTGCTTCACAGGCATTTTTGGTGGCCGTCTATGGGGCCTGATACCAAGGAATATGTGGCAGCCTGCCCTACCTGCGCCAGGAATAAATCATCCCACCAGCCTCTTGCCGGTCTTCTGCAGCCTCTCCTTGTCCCTGGGCGCCCCTGGTCCCACATCGCCGTGGATTTCGTCATGGGGTTATCGGAATCTAGAGGCAAGTCTGTGGCCCTTACTATTGTTGACAGTTTTTCCAAGGCTGTTTGCCTAGTGGCCCTGCCTAAACTCCCGTCGGCACTAGAGATCGCCGAAGTTCTGTTTGACCCAGTGTTTAAGGTCCACGGCATCCCCACAGATATTGTCTCGGATCGGATTCCCTAGTTTTCGTCCCAAGTATGGAAGGCCTTCTGTACCAGCATCGGGGCCACCGCCAGTCTCACGTCGGGATTTCATTCACAATCTAATGAACAGGTCAAGAGAGCTAACCAGGAGGTGGAAGCCACTCTGCGGTGCGTGTCCGCCCGAGATCCCACCAAGTGGGCCTCCAACCTGGCCTGGGCTGAATACTCCCACAATCTCCTCACCAACTCTGCCACGGGCCTTTCCTTTGCCTCTCTTTGGGGATTGCGAGGCTGAACTGGCAGTTCCGTCTGTGCACCACCACCTGTGACGCTGTCGTCGCACCTGGAAGATCGTTTGTACCGCTCTGCTCAAGGCCCGTGGTGAAGCCCAGTGCACTGCCAACCGCCGTTGAAGGCCCGCTCCTGTGTACACCCCGGGGCAGTCTGTCTGACTCTCGGCACGGGATGTTCCCCTCCGCATTGAGTCCAGGAAGTTAGTGCCTCGCTTCAGCGGCCGGTTTGAGGTCGATAAGGTAATTAACCCCTCTTCTGTCCATTTAAAACTACCTAGACATATGCATATCCATCCCACATTCCACGTCTCGCAGCTTAAACCGGTCGCCTCCTCGGACCTTAGCCCCCCAGCCGAACCCCTGCCACCCGCCCGGGTCATCGACGGCAGCCCAGTTTTCACAGTCCACCGACTGCTGAACTCTCGGCGCCGGGGTCGTGGGGTCCAGTATCTCCATGACTGGGAAGGCTATGGCCCCGAGGAGAGCTCTTGGATCCCAGGTTCCGCCATTCTCGACAAATCGCTTATTCACGATTTATGCAGGGCCAACCCTGACAAGCCCCACTGATCACCAGATGGCGATCGTTGAGGGGAGGGTATTGTCAGGGTTCTCCCTGCCGTTCACTTTAGTTTGATATTGCCCTTTTCACACGGTCCTTTACTCCGCGTTCGCTTTTGTTTAGTTTAGTTTTTTTCCGAGTGCGGAGTGTGTGCGTTGTTGTGTTCTCTCCTGCAGGATCAATCGTCCTGATTCATGATTGTCTGGACTGATTGGTACTACTACTTAGACCGACGCAGAGAACGAGGAGTCGCCAGATCGTCTTGACACGAACCCTGTACTATCGATCTGCACGTCCTACTAATCCCTGCTTGGCTCTGGATCTCTCCAAGGAAAACTTCCTCCTGGATCCTGGGCTAGCCTCTGGCTTTGTTTCTCTGCTGTGGTACCTGGAGGACGTACTCACTTCCCTGGAGACACGCTTCACTGCTGCTGCACTCCTTTTGTTTCCCCTTTTTCTGTTGCGCTGATTTCCTGGACTCAACCCTGACCCTGCATGATTTTCATTCCTGTTTTGGTGTGATTTATTTGGATAGTGTAGTGTTAATAAATTGTCTGATCTTATACCTGTCTGGTCCTGGCTGTGTATCTGCATTTTGGGTTCTGTTTTTCTAGTATACTCAAAGGATTCTTCCACGAATCCTAACACTGTGTTGCATAGAGTCAACCAACTTCTGGCACCTGTCAACTGGTATTCCAGCCCAGGATGCTTTGACTACATCCCATGCATTTCTTGGTTTTGCCTCATAAATCGGATTAAGGTTCGGGGATTGGGCTGGCCACTCAATTTTGTTGGACTGGAACCAAGATTTTGCTTGTTTACTGGTGTGTTTAGGGTCATTGTCTTGTTGAAACAGCCATTTCAAAGGCATGACCTCTTCAGGTATGTTGATATATGCACACTGGTCCATGATCCCTGGTATGCGGTAAATAGGCCCGGCACCATAGTAAGAGAAACGTCAAGTCAAGTCAAGTCAGATTTATTTATATAGCGCTTTTTACAATGGAGCATTGTCTCAAAGCAACTTTACAAGTTTAGATTATAACTACGTCCAATCTCAAATTGAGCAAGCCTAGGGCGACAGTGGCAAGTTGTGCCCATATCGTGATGCTTGCACCATTTTTTTTCATTTATTTATGTTTTTTACAGCATTTAGCAGACGCCCTTATCCAGAGCGACTGACAATTGATTCAATCTTACAATCCTAGCAATTATGGGTTAAGGGCCTTGCTCAAGGACCCAACAGTGGCAGCTTGGCAGAGGTGGGATTTGAACCCTGGACCTACTGGTCCATAGTCCAGTACCTTAACCCGCTACCACAGTCCCCACCACCATGCTTCACTGTCCTGAGAGTGTACTGTGGCTTGAATTCAGAGTTTGGGGCTCGTCTGATGAACTGTCTGTGGCCCTTGGACTCAAGAAGAACAATTTTACTTTCATCAGTCCACTATATGTTTCTCCATTTCTCTTTAGGCCAGTTGATGTGTTCTGTGGCAAATCGTATCTGCTTCAGTAGAGGTCTTTTTTTTTTTTTTTTTAGGTAACTTGAGACTGTCTTTGATCATCCTGGAGCTGATCATTGGCTGAGCCTTTGCCATTCTGGCTATTCTTTGATCCATTTGATTGGTAGTCTTCTGTTTTCTTCCACATCTCTCTGGTTTTGCTTTTTATTTTAAAGCATAGGAGATCATTTTAGCTGAACAGCCTATCAATGTCTGCACGTTTTTATAAGTTTTACTCTCTCCAATAAACTTTTTAATATCTCGGACGACCCATAATTCTCAGGCTTTAAAGGAGAATTGCATGTACAACATGTGCTGACTTCACCCGTAAAAAAAAAAAAAAAAAAAAAAAAAGGGATACCTGACTCACACCTGTTTCTTCACAAAATGATGGACTTCACTAGTGGAACCTTTCAATTAAATATTCAAATACACAAACTCAAGAGCATGCATATCATGACTGCTGAGTCTGTTGGTTTTCTAACAATCTACTTCACCAACTGGTAAATTCTTTGTCATGTGGTAATACAATTTATACCAAAAACAGTGATTAATCTGGTTAGTCATATTGGACTGCTATTCTTTTGAACACTACTGTAAGTTTGGCCTGAATGGGATGCCAATCCAGTGCAGAACTGGCAGGGGTTGCAGTTGCGGCACGGGAGGGAAGACCCCCTCCCTCAGGCACAGTCAATCATGTCTACATTTGATATCCACCCATAAAGCATAGACTTGAACACAGGTCCCCATGGTGGTCAGCTAGCATTTAGGATGCCTAAAATGTGTAAATAAAGTTAGGTTAATGGATTTTATTAAAGGGTTTTTATTTTTGGATGCAAGATGGGAAAGTGTGGATGTGACACCACTATCTGTAACATCTTTGTCAAACATGTAAGATATTACAAACTGAGGAGCATCTAATCACTTATCCCAGATATGAGGAAGAGAGGACAGGTCTCTAGAGGGTTTCAGAGGATGTAATGAATTCAGTGTAAAGCAAGGTTAAGTATTATGCCTGGAACACGTAGAAGAATCTCAGCAAATTAGAAACAGTCCAGCAGAATAGGTGGCGGTATGGACCTCATCAGTTGGCTTACAATCCGCAAATAAGCCCACTGAAGAAGACGAAGCAGCAGTCCGAATATACTAGCAGCAGTGGGCTTGTGTTGACATTCATGTCGTTGTGTTTCCATGATCACATTTCTACTTTATAGTCACAGTTTGATCTGATGGAGTTCCCGGTTACTGCGCCCTGATTCACTCCGTTCTGCTATAAATCCCAAGGTAAGTTGCGTAAATGACGCTGCGGAATCCCAAACTGATTGATTCTCCCTGTAGAAGTGCACTACATAGGGAGAGAAATAATAACTTGTGCAAAATATGTAGTACACAATTTATACACCAGGGAGAGATTTGTGATTGGACAGAACGTATTCTAGCATCGTCTTTCAACACCAAACTGATTAGGATGATTGGATTTGATTTTAATAAACTAAAACTAATTGCTGGTGAGATTTAGAGCTGGAAAAATACAGATGCAAATTTTTATACACCAATCTGTTTAGGACTCTCTGGAATCTTTACTTCCATTTTATGGCGATTATAAAAAATAAAAATAATATAAAAATATGAGCAGTATGTGTGATTTTAATGCAGATTGTAACAGTTATAATTATTTTAGGCAAAAGAGTTGTGATGGAATCAGCAGAAAGCAGATGGCTACAGAATCCTGATCCTGCTGAATCCCAGGTACAAATGAATGATGAGTAGAACAGAAGCAGCTCAGCTCAACTCTACATAAAAATAATTCAGGTTTTATTGTTCTCTGTGAGGATGTGAAGACAGAGGATTGTACGAGTTCAGATGGAGGAAGATCAAGCTCTGAGAAATGTGCCTCAACAGCTCTACAGAATGAAGAAGAAGAATGCCATAAGATGATTATAAAAGAGGAAGAAGCTGAAGATGACGATTATTTCTGTAAGATATTTTAGAGCTCTATAATTCTACCTGACTCTTTAAATGGTGAATAAACAAAACTAGCAGCTAAAGTTTGTAAGTCCAGTTTTAGAGCTTCAAGGAATTATTGTACTGTATCTGTTTTGGACAGCACATCATTTTAAAACCAGAATGATTACTGTTATTGTTTGATGGAATTAAATATAGTTTCCAATTTTAAGCCATATTTCTCCCCTCATTACTCATTTTTGGTTTTTACATTTATGTCATTTAGCAGACGCCCTTATCCAGAGTGACTTACAGTTGTTACAGTCTTTCAATCTAAGCAGTTGTGTGTTAAGGGCCTTGCTCAAGGACTCAACAGTGGCAGCTTGGCAGAGGGATTTGAACCCTGGACCTCCATAGTCCAGTACTTTAACCGCTAGGCCACCACAGTCCCATTTTGAACTTCTAATTGTTACTTGAGACTTTTTTTTTTTTCCCCCAGACGGTGGGATGACAGGCTCTGTGGAACGCATCACCCATATGGATCAACTTCAGCAGAAGCCTGTAAAAGAGGAAGAACCTGATGATGGAGATTATTTCTGTAAGAGGACAAGGTGTTTAAGGGTTAATCCTAGATTCCTGTTGAACATTTATCATGTTATTTACCTTCCAGATTGTGAACTTTGCAAGTCCTTCTTCATCAACAAGTGTGAGCTTCATGGTCCGGCTCTCTTCATCCCTGATACCCCTGTTCCCATGGGGGTTCCAGATCGAGCCTGAAGAATCTGCATTTCTTGATTTTAAATTTGTTCATTCTGGTATTTCAGATGGAGGAACGTTGAGCTCTATGGACCAACAGAATGAGGAGGAAGCTGAGGATAAAGATTACCTCTGTAAGATAACACGGTGATTTAGAGTACGATATGGAGAATATAAATGGTTATACTGTTTACGATTCTGAGGGTTAATCACCAAATGCTTTTCCACTTCATCCAGATTGTGAACTTTGCAAGTCCTTCTTCATCAACAATTGTGAGCTTCATGGTCCGGCTCTCTTCATCCCTGATACCCCCGTTCCCATGGGGGTTCCAGATCGAGCCCGAAAAACCCTTCCACCTGGTCTAGAGGTTCAGGAGTCTGGTATTCCTGATGCAGGTCTGGGGGTGTTTAATAAGGGCCAGACTGTTCCAGTTGGTGCTCATTTTGGACCCTACCAGGGGGATGTGGTAGAGCGAGAAGGAAGCTATGAACAGTGGATATTCCTGGGTGGTGAGTTCATTTCCATTTCTGAACTTTTGTCACATCTAGGACCTCTACTGACAGTGTGGTGGAGAGATTTGGAAATGGTTCATTGTCCATCTATAGTTTCCATATAGTTCCTTTAATGTGAAGCCAGTGGTTTCCATTAAATGAGCAATGGAAATGTAATTGACTTTTTTTGTGTCGATCTTCAGGAGCAGGAAGTGTGAGGATACATCGATATAAGAGGTCACATCTAGGACTCTACTGACAGTGTGGTGGAGATTTGGAAATGTTCATTGTCCATATAGTTTCCATATAGTTCCTTTAATGTGAAGCCAGTGGTTCCATTAATGAGCAAATGGAAATGTCAAATTGATTTTTTGTAGATCTTCAGGAGCAGGAAGTGTGAGGAATACATCGATGCTAAGAGAGAGATGAATGCTAACTGGATGAGGTAAGAATGACATCACTGATTTTCCTGATCCTGATTGGATGGAATTGGCTTCCTCCTGCTTATTGATGTTTCCTGATCGTTGATCATCTTGCTTTCTTCTCCCAGGTATGTGAATTGTGCTCGTACTGATCAAGAGCAGAATCTAGTGGCGTTCCAGTATGGAGGAGGGATTCTCTACCGTTCCTGTCGACCTATAGAACCCGGACAGGAGCTCTTGGTGTGGTACAAAGAGGAGTACCCCAAAGATCTCAGTGTTACGTTCAGCTACATCTGGAACAGAAAGAGTTCTGCAAATGGTTAAGTACAAACATTATCGAGATTTTTATTATTTCGTTTTATTTTTAGCATTTTTATTTAGAACTCAAGAGTTTGAACATCCAGAACTCTTTCTGCAATCAACATATAATAAACTTAATAATAAATTAATTGATTACATGTAACCTTCTTCATTTCTGTTAATGCAGATGCAGACTTTGCTGTCTTCTTTAAATCAGTTAACAAGATTTGATCCGTTAGCATTTCTGCATCAGTGCTATTTAAACCATTAACGCCACCTTGTGCCTTATTGTTTCAGTTGACAGCCCTCAACTGGGGGTGGTGTCCATGTATGCTTGCCAGCTAGCCAAGTCTGACAGCTTGTTAAGGTCTATACACACTCCTTTTTACCTGTCAGCTACTGCGTTTTTAGACATGTGCTTGTATTTGTTTTAGAAATACAAATTACATGGTGATACATTGATGCACATGTAGAAGTCCAACCATTCGCTGGAATTTTGTTCTTCTTACAAATTTACAACCGGTTTTCTAGAGCAGTCTCTGTTAATAGGTGCTGCGCAGTGCCATGTTATATATGCTCATTCATGCTAGCAGCAACAGAAAACCCTTTAGCATTACACTTTTTGCTGACATGACCACTATGACCACACTTGTAACAGAATTGACCAAATGAGGGATTTGTGTCCTGTGGTTGGATTGTAGCTATGGCAAGTTCCACTTCTTTTGTGTCTACTTTGGTCTGTGCAGGAGGCAGAAGAGCCTCTTAGGCTTTCACATGACCTACAGCAGTGTTCTGGCTGTTTTCAGAGTGACAGACTGCAAAAGCAAATTTGGATCATTTCAGCCATCATGCCATCTGTGTAGCTGGCAGAATGATTTACTTAGGGCTTTAGTACATCCCTGATCCGAGTCAAACATTGTGCTATATTCTAGGCCTAAGACAAACCTAAGACAGTAAGAAACAAGAAATGTGTCCTTTTCAGGAAGGAACTGGCCTATAGTGTGGAGGTTTTTACATTTAAACATTACATTTAGCAGACACCCTTGTCCGGAGCAACTTCGTACTGATGCAATCTTACAGTCAGTGCAATTGACGGTTAAGGGTCTTGTTCAAGGACCCATCAGTGACAGCTTGTCAGAGGTGGGATTTGAACCCTGGACCTTCTGGTTCACAATAATCACAATGCCACCACAGTTTTGTAGTAGTCACTGTGGTAGCATAGCGGTTAAGGTACTGGACTCTGGACCAGAAGGTCCAGGGTTCAAATCCCACCTCTGCCAAGCTGCCACTGTTGGGTTCTTGAGCAAGGCCCTTAACCCACAATTGCTTGGATTGTAAGATTGTTTCAATTGTAAGTCGCTCTGCATAAGGGCGTCTGCTAAATCCTGTAAATGTAAATGTAGTCACACAATGTGTCTTAGAAATCTATCCCATCGCTGTCAGATGAATTATATATTGATGTTCTACCTTTTTTGCCATGAGAAATATGGTGATGCAGAAGAGGGGCTGGCCCTAATATTGGGTGCTCTGACCCCTCCACCTTCCTCAGCTTCCTGCAAAAACTGCTATTCTCACTCTGCTCCACGAGTGATTTTGATACTGCTGGTACGACAGACCATATGCAATGTTACTCTTTCAAACGTACACAGAATTCAATCAGTTATTGTTTCTGTTCCAGGACCAAGTGATGATTTGTTAAAGCACTTCTCCTGCCCCTTGTGTCAACTTTCTTATACATCTGTCATTTACCTTCACAAACACATCAAGAGATGCCATATCAGGAGATGTGATGTGAGGCTGCTGAAATTAAAACAGAATGAGTCTGAGAATCCGACACCCACAAGAAGCTCCAGTAGTCCAGAAATATCCACTGATACTCTTGGCATTAACACCCATGATGAACAAATGCAGAAACGCATTCTATGCTGCCCAGATTGTGGGAATACTCAGCAGAGTCATCTCCAACTAGACAAGTATGTTAAGGGAGAAGAAAAAACCTATGACTGCTCACAGTGTGGAAAGAGATTCGCCCAGCAGGGTCATCTCCAGCCTCTCCGAAACTTTCCCACAGGAACGACACCATATCAGTGCTCACAGTGCGGCAAGAGTTTTACTCGACAGGGCAGTCTCCAAGAACACCAGCGTATTCACAGTGGATCGAAACCTTATCAGTGCTCACAGTGTGGCAAGCGCTTTACTCGACAGAGTCATCTACAACAACACCGACGCATTCACACTGGAACGAAACCATATCGGTGCTCACAGTGTGGAAAAAGTTTTTCTCAACAGAGTTCTGTCCAATTACACCAGCGCATTCATACAGGAGAGAGACCGTATCGGTGCTCACAGTGCGGCAAGAGTTTTACTCACCAGGGCAATCTCCATGATCACCAGCGCATTCACACGGGAGAGAAACCCTATCGGTGTTCAGAGTGCGGCAAGAGCTTTACTCGACAGGGTCATCTAAAGCAACACCAACGCATTCACACCGGAACAAAGCCATATCAGTGCTCACAGTGTGGCAAGAGTTTTAGTCAACAGAGTTCTCTCCAACTGCACCAGCGCATTCATACAGGAGAGAAACCGTACCACTGCTCACAATGTGGCAAGGGTTTTACTCGGCAACGTCATCTCCAGGACCACCAGAACATTCACAGTGGATTGAAACCTTATCAGTGTTCACAGTGCGGAAAGACATTTGCCCATCAGAGTTCTCTGAAATTACACAATCGCATTCACAGTGGAGTGAAACCCTATCAGTGCCTACAGTGTGGAAAGGACTTTTCTCAGCATAGTTATCTCCTGCAACACCATCGCATTCACACATGAAAGAAGCTGTGTCGGTGCCCACAGTGTGGCAAGAGTTTGACTCCGCACACTTCTCCTCAACTTCACCAGCATATTCATTCTTAGGAGAAACCATATCACTTCCCTCTGTGTCGATGAATCTTTGCCCCTTCTAGAACATTGTAGACTTGCTAATTAAAGAGGATCAATTAAAGCATATGATATTTTAGTTTTGCACTGCCTCTTTCTGTTTGGTATTCAGATCAGCACAGGTATTTTAATTGTTGCATTGTGTTATTTTGTATGTATAGGGCTTCACTTCCAGTCAGGTTTTAAAATATGTTATAAGACATGGAACAGAACTGAGAAACAAAATTATGTAAGAAATATAATAAATCATCTCATTAGTCAACAGATTTGTTGCAGAGTAATTCATTAAGAAGATGCCCAGGCGTGGGGAAACTACATAAAGCTGACTTCATACTGCAGCTGAAGGTGGCCTCCTTTAATGACTTTTTCATGGCTTTTGGAGGAAAAATAGGCAACAGTTCCAAACACACCATCAGTCTATGTTACCAAATTATTTTTACGTAAATTTCGTGAAATCCATGGGTAGGGAGTGAAAGGTGTGGAGGAGGAAACAAGATAAAATGACAATGACCAGAATGAGACTTAAACAGCACTCTGTTTATTATTAAAACGATACCGGTAACAAAACTGCAGAGAGAAGGAACAGTACAAATATGAGAGGGAATTGCTGTGGGCAGGAATAAGCGAAATACTCAAGGGGCAGAAGAGTAACGTGTGATTTGAAATATTTAATAAGAACTGGATGGGGTAAAATATTAACTTGTTTTAAAATCATGTCAGACGACCTATTACACACTCCAGATCAGTGGGTGGCGGTACTACATACAAAATCAATCACTGTAAAAACGCAAACTGGAAAAGACAGAAGAACGTGTGGCAGCAGAATTGTGATTGTGTTACTGTGGATGTAATTGTGTTTCCATGATCATATTTCTGCTTTATAGTCAGAATTTGATTTGACTGAGTTCCATTAGCAGGTGGTTGTTGTGTGGATTTGAGCTGATTCATTCCGTGCATTAAAACCTAAGGTAAGTTCAACCGAAATTGCGGAATCCTAAACTGTTTGATACTCCCTATAGATGTGCACTACATAGGGGGTGAAATAATGGAGTATGTACACTATGTAGTGGACTAATCGTACAGCAGGGAGATATTTGGGTTTTGACAGAAACCAAACGTCGTCTTTATAACCGAAACCAACAACAGCTGACTGGAATGAAGTCATAAATCAGATCAAATCTCTTTCTGTTCGGATTATTTTTTTAGTAAGACTAAAACTAATGGCTGGTGAGACTGAGCTGGAAATACGGCTGCAAATGTTTATTTTTATACACCAGTCTGTTTAAGACTGGGATCTTTATTAACATTTTATTGTGATGATAAAATATTTAAATCGATTAAAGTCCTGCCGAATTTATGATATTTTAATCAATATGAATGATTTTGGATGTTACATTGATGAGTTTTAGAAATGTTGAGGTGTTTTCTGTATTGTGTGTTACATTAAATTCTGAGTTTCATGTTTATTTAACAAGATCCAAACATGATGCAATATGAAGCAACATGAGCTTAAAATGTACAAAGCTGATTTTCTGTTCATTTATGATGATGCCATGTTTGGAAATGAGCTCAATAAGTGTGGTTTTAAAGCAGTTTGTAACAGTCATAATTATTTTAAGCAAAGGTGCTGTAATGGAATCAGCAGAAAGCAGAAGGCTACAGAATCCTGATCCTGATGAATCCCAGGTACAAATGAATGATGTGTAGAACAGAAGCAGCTCAGCTCAACTCTACATAAAAATAATCCAGGTTTTATTGTTCTCTGTGAGGATGTGAAGACAGAGGATTGTATGAGTTCAGATGGAGGAAGATCAAGCCCTGAGGAACACGACCCCCCTGACGATCAATTTCAGAAGAAGTTTATAAAGGAGGAAGAAGCCGATAATGATTACTGTTGTAAGATATTCAGTATTAGATACGTATTAATAAAATGACTCTATACTGTCATTGTAAGTATATTTTATGTGTCTTTTTCCAGATTGTGAACTTTGCAAGTCCTTCTTCATCAACAAGTGTGAGCTTCATGGTCCGGCTCTCTTCATCACTGATACCCCTGTTCCCATGGAGGTTCCAGATCGAGCCCGAAAAACCCTTCCACCTGGTCTAGAGGTTCAGAAGACTGGTATTCCTGATGCAGGTCTGGGGGTGTTTAATAAGGGTCAGACTGTTCCAGTTGGAACAATCAAGAGATGCCATATCAGGAGATGTTATGTGAAGCTGCTGAAATTAGGAGAGAATCAATCTGAGAATTTGACACCCCCAAGTTCCAGTAGACTGGAAATGTTCACTGATCTTCTCCACAGTAACAGCTGTCATGAACAAATGCAGAAATGCTTTCACTGCTGCTCAGATTGTGGGAGGAGCTTTGTTCAGCAGACGAATTACCAACTAGACCAGTGTGTTAAGGAAGAAGAGAAACCGTATCACTGCACACATTGTGAAAAGAGTTTTGTTCACCAGTGTGATCTCCAGCAACTTCAGCACTCTTGTTTTGGAGACAAAATGTATCAGTGCTCACAGTGTGGAAATAGTTTTGCTCAGCAGAGTTCTTTAAATCGGCACCAGCTCATCCACACTGGAGAGAAACCGTATCCGTGTGCACAGTGTGAAATGAGCTTTACTCGGCAGAGCATTCTCCAGCAACACCAGCGAATTCACACAGGAGAGAAACCGTATCCCTGCTCACAGTGCGGGAAGAGCTTTGCTCATCAGAGTTCTCTAAAACGACATCAACGCGTTCACACTGGAGAGAAACCCTATCACTGCTCTCAGTGCGGGAAGAGTTTTGCTCAGCCGAGTATACTTCAAGAACACCAGCGTATTCACACAGGAGAGAAACCGTACCCCTGCACACAGTGTGGGAAGAGCTTTTTGCAACAGGGCCATCTCCAGCAACACGAGCGCGTTCACACCGGCGAGAAACCCTTTCACTGCTTGCAGTGCGGGAAGAATTTCTCTGCATTTTACCATCTCCAGCGACACCTGCGAGTTCACACGGGAGAGAAGCCCTACCCATGCTCACAGTGCGGCAAGAGGTTTTCAGATTATAGCGTTCTTCAACGGCACAGTCGCCTTCACACTGGAGAGAAACCTTATTACTGCTCACAGTGCGGGAAGTGTTTCACGTATCTGCATGGTCTTCAGCGACACCTGCGCATTCACTCCGGAGAGAAACCGTATCAGTGCTCGCAGTGCGGCAAGAGGTTTAATCAACAGAATGGTCTCAAACAGCACCAGCGCATTCACACAAGAGAGAAGTTCTACCCTTGCTCACAGTGTGGGAAGAGATTTACTCTGGAGTCTAGTCTCCAACGACACCAGCACATTCACACTGGAGAGAAACCATAATGCTACATCCAGCGTAGATGAGACTTTTTAGAACACTGATGGCTTATAAGTGCACCAGTGCACAGGCTCCAGCTAATTACAGCTGAATTTTACAATATGTGACTTGGGTTTGATTTTCTGGTTCAGTATGAGTTCTGTTCGTTGGATTTATTTATAGATGTTGGTCTTCACTTCAGATTGAAATGTGTGAAAGAAACGTCAGCTAATGTATGAAACAAATTATAAGCAAGAAATTAGAAATGAAATAAAGCCGAACACTTCTGTCATTCATCATCACTTGCTTGGTCTCATTAAGATGGGTCGAACATTTGTATATTTGATGAATACTGCTCAAGCCATAGGTGATGCGCTCAAGGAAAAGTTGAGGAAAGACATTTCGAAGAAGAAGCCTTGGGTAGAACCAATCTAGGTGACACAAGATTACACTGTGGCAAGGTTTAACAAGTTTAATAGAATTCTGGGTGGTGGATGTAGGCATTTCCCTACACTTAAACGGCCGCTTGTAGTCCTCAGACCTCATAGAAGATGAAGGAGGATCCAGATCAAAATATCCACCAAAGTATTCATTTGTTTTTTGAAAACAACAATGTTAACGTATCGACCTGTCAGGGTGGCTCTCTGGCACCTCCTAGCTCCAGGGATTCCAGGTTTGTTAAGGGCAGTAACTGCCTGAAGAGACAAACTCTTGAAAAGACTGTAGATTCTTTCCCATCTTGCTGGATAACTGACCATTATTATGACTATATGTCTGGCAGGAGTTGAAATCGTTGCATATATGGTAACTGTTACTAAACCTTTCCAGCCGCTGTATCATAGTCATAAGCAGGATTTTTGCGCCAAGCTTTTCAAGCACCCGATTTTCCTCTTCTGTTGCTGAGTCTCCATTTTATACCTGTCCTGCTACCCAGATAGCAGACAGTTCTGGGCTAAAAATATGGCTCACTGATGGCTCAGTTATAGTGACAGCAAGTGTATTGTTAACAACTTTGGCCCAGATGTTGTCCGCCACAATAAAAATCAACATGGCATTCAGCCTCTGGATCACATAATGTTTTTTTGCCGCTAATCGTTATTTAGTAACTTTACAGGTATACCGGCTTGTGTTTGCAGTAATTAGCCATTAGCTAATTACCAGAGTCGTCTTTTGCAGTAGTGTGTGTTTTTAGAACTTTTTTACAGTCTTTTCCCACTTTCTTTCTGAGACTTAGTTTAACTTTAACGCTTTAATCGATACAAAATTGTGCATGGGATCATCAAGCTGCAGCTGAACCTATCTTTCCATCATCGGCAACCCCCACAACACCACCCGAAGCTAGTAACCTTTAATTCAGTAATTGTACTAACCTGGCTTCTGCTGGCTTCGCTTGTCCCTGTGCCCGAGTGTGGCCATGTTTAGCTATTCTTCCTCCGTCCATTTGTAAATTTACTTAGTGATAGTTGTAAGCTTGTAGCCAGTCTTCTTCTTTCTTCTCGTTCGGTTTCTCCTTTATCCAGGGGTCAACACAGCGAGTTAACGTTTTCCACCCCTCACCCCTGTCCTCCACATGCCTCTACTCTCACACCCCAACTCCCTGCATATCTTCATTTACCAAACCAAATAACTCCTTTTGGTCCCATCCTCTCCGCGCTTGCCTGGCCCTCCATCGCCACACATCCTCCCCACCAAGATATCCACTATCCCTCCATCTGCACATTCCCAAGCCTCTCAGAGTCTTCCGCTCTTGAATTTTTGTCTCCCATTTTTCCCAACCTCTGTGCTGTTCCCTGATGATTCTTCCTATCCTGTCCACCCTAAACTCCTAAAGAGAAGACCTCAACATCCTTAAGTTCTGCACCTCCAGCTCTTGCTTCCTGTCTCTTGGTCAGGCTTTGTATGCCAGTCTTACGGAGAAGATGGTAGTTTTAGAGAGAAGAGGCGCAGCGGCAAATAATCCAGACATTAGAGAAGGCTAGCTCAGCTCCTAGCTAAGCAGATCTGGATGCCAAAGGTGAAGTTAGAGCCCCCATCTCGGCAGAGCCCTCGCAGCAGGACAAGTGGGTGACGGTTCAGCGATGTAGTCATAAGGCTAGTCCACAAGAGCACCACTCTTTACCTGTTCACGAGTCCAACAGGTTTGCCCTCCTCAGTGATGCACCCACTGAGCAGCCTGTTGAAAGAGCTCTGGTCATAGGTGACTCTATTTTACGACACGTGAAAGTAGCTACCCCTTTAGGGACACCAGCAGCTAGAGTTACATGTATCCACGGAGCTAGAGTGCCGGACATTGTAACGATTCTTAGTGAACTCGAGAGCCGTAGATTCTCTACGATAGTTATTCGTGTAGGGGCTAATGATATACGCCTTCGTCAGTCAGAGGTTACTAAGGCTAATTTTGTAGAGGTGGTTAGAGTGGTGAAGGCGATGTCCGATGCAGTAGTGTGCTCTGGCCCCATCCCAATGCGGCGAGGTGACCAAGCCTACAGCAGGTTATGGTCGCTGAACTGCTGGCTGTCCAAGTGGTGCTCTGAAAACAACGTGGGCTTTATAGACAACTGGACAGCCTTTGAGGGTAAGCCTGGCCTTTTAGGATGGGACGGTGTCCATCCCACTCGGAAGGGTGCCGCTCTCATCTCCTGCAACATTGCCCATAGTCTTATGGCCCGATTGGTTAGGGGCTGACTATCCAGAGCAGGGGTCAGGCAGCAGACAAACCGGCTTAACCAACTGTCTGCTGGTAGCCATATACCGTCACCCAGAACCCACATTATTGAAACTGTGTCTGTTACCCGCATCTGCCCTAAACGTAAACGCTCTCAAAAGGTCTGTTTTAATAACCTCATTAGTATAAAGAGATAGCTTCCCAGATAGCACAAATAGCTCCCAAAGAAATAACAACATTAGACTAAAGCTAGGATTACTTAACGTTAGATCACTTACAAACAAAGCAGTGATTTTAAATGAAATAATCACTGATAAACGTTTACATGCTCTCTGTCTCACTGAGACTTGGATTAGACCTGATGAATATTTAGCCTTAAATGAAGCCTCACCTCCTGGATGCAGTCATGCTAATCGCCCTCGTCCTAATGGTCGGGGGAGGCATAGCCACAATTTTTGACAAAGAGCTAGGTGTTACAACTAAATCCCATTACAGGGCTAATGAAATACTGATTCTTAATGTGACTGATCCATCATTATGGAAGTCAAAACCACATTTTTTTTCAGCTTATCACTATTTACCGTCCTCCTGGTCCCTATTCAGAATCTTTTTAGGAATTTGCTAAATTTCTTTCTTGCTTAATACTGTCAACAGATAAGGCTTTAATTGTAAGTGAGTTCAATATTCACTTTGACAATGAACAGGATCCACTTAGAATTGCTTTCGAATCCATCTTAGAATCCATGGGTATCACTCAGAATGTGATGGGACCAACCCACCGCTGTAATCATACTTTAGATCTAATATTAACATTTGGTATCAATATAGATAACCTTGATGTTTTCCTGCAAAGTGATTCGATTTCAGATCACTATCTTTTAGTATTTGAGCTATCTGTAATAAATAAAATCCTTCTGCCTCGTTATCACACCAAGCGCACTATCACATCTGCTACTCCAGCTGCGTTTATTAAAAACCTACCAGACTTGAAATTTAATACACCTACAGAGATCAATCATCTTGAGTGTGTAAATGACCAATTAGAATGTGTGCTTCCCTCAACCCTGGACACGATTGCTCCTGCTAGGGTCAAACACATTAGGGAAAAAAGGCTAGCACCATGGTAAAATGACAACACCCGTACCTTAAAGCAAAGAACACGGCACCTAGAGCGCAAGTAGAGACATAGTAAATTGGAGGTGTTTAAGATTGCTTGGAGGGACAGTATGGCAGAGTATAAGCATGCCCTTAGCTAAAGCTGCATATTTCTCAATCATAGAGAAAAATAAGAATAATCCAAGATTTCTCTTTAATACAGTCTGAAAATTAACAAAAAAAAAAACCTACAGAAAGTGATTCTCCCGTTCTGTGTAATTTTAACAGTAATGATTTCATGACTTTCTTTAATGATAAGATAGAAAACATTAGACATAAAACTCGATGCTCATCACATCACCAAACTATTCAGCAACCAATTACTAATACTGAATTATCCGCACTGATCAGCTCGTCTAAGTCATCAACATGTTTAATAGATCCAATTCCTACACGTTTACTCAAACAATTAATACCTAGTATTATAGAGCCACTGTTAGTTATTTTAAATTCATCCCTTACCTTTGGTTATGTGCCCAAATCCTTTAAGTCTGCCGTTATCAAACGTTACCAATCTTGACCCTTGTGTGATATCTAATTATAGACCAATTTCAAATCTACCGTTTCTGTCCAAAATCTCAGAAAAAGCCATACATCAGCAGCTCTGCAGTTACCTCCAAAGGAATGAAATTTATGAAACATTTCAGTCTGGCTTCAGGCCCCATCATAGTACTGAAACAGCATTAATTAGGGTACTAAATGACTTGTTAATGCCTGCAGATAAGGGATGTGTTTCTTTTCTTGTTCTGTCAGATTTAAGTGCAGCATTTGACACTATAGATCATGATGTTTTACTAAACAGACTAGAAAATACTGTAGGTATCAATGGATTAGCACTTTCTTGGTTTAAATCCTACTTAACCGACCGGTACCAGTTTGTTCATATAAATAATCTAAGGTCTAAGCCCTCAAAATTGAAGTATGGCGTGCCTCAGGCGTCAGTGATTGGCCCGCTTTTATTCTCACTGTACATGCACTAGGCTCAGTTATTCGTAAACATGGCATTAGTTTCCACTGCTATGCAGATGATACACAGCTGTACATATTAGCCAAACCTAATGACAGCCTTACAATCAACAAAATTGAGGACTGTGTAAAGGAAATAAAAGATTGGATGTTATTTAATTTTCTCTTACTTAACTCAGATAAAACTGACCCAAGGCTGTGAGAGACAGGTTGGCTACATCTATCCTAAATTTACATGGCTGTCCAGTATTGCCCAGTCCGTCTGTAAAAAACTTGGGGTCACATTTGATTCAGATCTCTCCTTTGATGCGCACATTAGCAGCATCACTCGAATTGCTTTCTTTCAATTACGTAATATCGCTAAACTTAGAAATATCCTCTCTTTTAATGATGCAGAGAAACTTGTTCATGCATTTATAACCTCAAGGTTGGATTACTGTAACGCCTTACTTACTGGGTGCTCTAGTAAATCTATAAATAAACTTCAGTTAGTTCAGAATGCAGCTGCCCGAGTGCTAACTCGAATTAGAAAATTTGATCATATCACTCATGTTCTATCATCACTACACTGGTTACTAGTCAAACTCCACATTGATTACAAAATACTTCTTATAACTTATAAAGCTCTACATGGCCTGGCCCCACATTATCTGAGTGAACTCTTAGAGTTTTACAATACAACTTGTCTACTTTGTTCGCAGTGTACAAAACTTCTTTTAGTTCCTAGAATTAAAAAAGTCACAGCAGGGGAAAAGGCTTTCTCATACATGGCCCCCCAACTATGGAATAAACTTCCCACTTTCGTTCGAGACTCAGACACTCTCCGAAATTTTAAGTCTAGGCTAAAGACATACCTATTTGCACAGGCTTTTGACTAGATTTAGACCAGGATGCATGGCTTGGGTCACTGGGGCCGGAGTCTGGAGTCATGTCTGGCCTGCCTGCCCTGTCCGTTAGCCGGGAGTGTTGAGTGGGTGGTCTGGCTGAACTGGGCTTCGGTCCTCGTGATCTTGACTCGTCATCCCTTGCCTAAATAAGGGGCAGAGCTGGGGTTCATAGTCAAAGAAGACTTATGGTGATCAAGACATTGGGTTGCTGTCTTTCTGCCTCCGTGGGGTTGCCAATTCTCATGTTATCCCTCTTGCTGTGTTTCTTAACCAGTTCTCCCCTCTTTCTAGCTATGCTGCTAATGCTAATGGCTGCCCGGGGTCTCATGCTACACATAGCATCAGTGATTGACAATGTCATAGTGATTAATAAGACACTGTGCTCTTAATCAATACCTAATTACATTTTATTTAATTTAATTAGCATCTCGCCGAGCTGTGGTTCCGGCAGTTCCAGTGCCAAAAAACAAAAAAAAAACATGATGTTCATTGTTGCTCTACTCATGCTGCTTCGTCATCAGCTCCGCCCCACCTAATGGCCACTTAATGACGATGTGAATACTTCACATTTTATTCGAACTTTGACTCCATGAACTTTAGTTTTCGCTCGTAGATTTATCATCTACGCCGCCCAAGGAGGTTGGGTCCCTTTTTGAGTCTTGGTCCTCCCAAGGTTTCTTCCTATAACACTCAGGGAGTTTTTCCTTGCCACTGTCGCCCTAGGCTTGCTCAATTTGGGATTGGATGTAGTTATTAGGAGATAATCTAAACTTGTAAAGTTGCTTTGAGACAATGCTCCATTGTAAAAAGAGCTATATAAATAGTTCTGACTTGACTTGACTTAATGTGGAACAAATTTGGCCCCCTGTTCCGGCTGCTGGTGCAGTTCTGGCTGTGTGCTGGCAGACCAACTCGGTTGAAGTCATTGCCATCATTACATGGTGGTATGCAGGGCCGACGAAAGAGGTAAGTTGTGGCCCAGAACTGTGCCATCCCTCATTTGCTATCAGGGGATTTTTACCTAATGTTGCCTGTAGGTTTGAACTTGGATCTTTGGATCTTTGAATGCTTTTTCCCTGTTTGTCGACTTGAGACAAGGCATAGCTCCAGAATTAAATTTTCAGCCATTATGCTGCTTGTGTAGAATTTGTATGTTCTCCATGTCTATGTAGGTTTCCTTTGGGTCCTCCCATATTACAAATATTGTATATTGTGTTCACTCTCTCTAAAGTGTCCGTGTGTGTGTGTGTGTGTGTGTGCAGGGCTGTTTCCTGCCTTTCACCCTATGCTGCCATTTAGGCCCTGGCTCAATGCAACCCTGATCTGGATTTAGAGGGGATGAAAATGAAGGATGTTTGGTGATGATCCTCTGTCAGCAGCTCCAGTTTGGGGTCACCACAGTGGATCACTGCATATTTGATTTGGCACATTTTATTTCAGATGCCCTTCTGACTAAACGCTTCCTGTTTTCTGCCACCAAGCCTGCAGAGTGAGTGAATGTTTACCTGACAAAGAAAAGAATAGATTTTAGTAAATGCAATGTGTGTTACTGTGTGTGGGACTGTGGTAAGGGCTGGGTAAGGTACTGGACCATGGAGCAGAGGGTATGATCAGATGATGGAATCACCTGAATTCAGTGATTAAGATGTGCACCACAATACTTTTGCCCATATGCTGTATGTACTTCAGTTTGTAAAAGACAAAATGGTGAGTTCCATTTCTCCAACTAGCAATCTGACTCCGTAACCTGCTTGCTTTGGGTGGTTTCCTCTAGACTTCTAGCCTTAACTTTTTATCTTACCTTTTGTGGGGTTTATGGTAACTTCGAGTGTGGTTCTTGTTCCACAGATTCCTGAAGTTACAGGATTACATATCTATGAGTGTTAAAGATATGTGAAAAGTATTGCTTTCAGTATCTGGTGTGCCCCCTAAATGTCTGCAATAACTGTTTGGAGGAATTTGATCCTATTCCTCCATACAGAACAGCTTCAGCTCTGGGATGTTGGTGGGTTTCCTCACATTAGCTGCTCACTTCAGGTCCTTCCACAACATTTCTTTTGAGTTAAGGTCTGGACTCTGACTTGGCCATTCCAAAACATTACCTTCATTCTTCTTTGGTAGAATGACTTGTGTGCTTAGGGTCGTTATCTTGCTGCATGACCCATGTTCTCTTGAGATTCAGTTCATGGACAGATGTCCTGACATTTTCCTTTAGAATTTGCTGCTGGATCAGATACAGCAAACCATGATGCTACCACCACCATGTATCACAGATGGATTGCAGTACATAATGCATCTCATTTAAACGAAAAAGTTATATGTTGGTATCATGCATCCACAAAATGATTTTTTCTAGCAACTTTCTGTATTGTTCAACATTCTTTTTGGAGTAGTGATCATCATTGTAAAAAGCGCTATATAAATAAATCTGACTTGACTCCACTCCATGTAACCCTGCCATGCACACCATTGAATATTAACATTAGCCAGTGTGAGAGAGGCCTTTAGTTGCTTAGAAGTTATCCTGGGTTCCTTTTTGACCTCATGGACACGCCTTGCACTTGGAGTGATCTTTGTTGGTCGACCACTCCAGGGGAGAGTAACAATGTTCTTGAATTGTGGATTGGTGGCATCCAAACTCTTTAGAGATTGGTTTGGTAACATTTTCCTTTTTCTGAGGTCCTCAGAATTCTCGGTCGTTCACACCATGATACACTTCCACAAATACCTGCTATGAAGATCATACTTTGATAGATCCCTGTTCTTTAAATACAGCAGGGCATCCACTCACATCTGATTGCTCATCCCATTGATTGGAACCCCTCAATCTAGCCCTTCAGAATAACTGCTAATCCTAGAGGCTCATGCACTTTTGACTGAGAGAACACTGACCACTGACGCGAGGATTGCGAGGATCTGGCAACCCAGACCCATTAGCGCCGATTGCACACAGGACGCAGGCTGTTTTGTAGCTGTTAGCAGTTTATTACCTTTGAATTATTTTAATTCTTCGATCGCATCTGTATCGTATATAATTGTATATATAGTACTTTTTATAAGATCTTAATCATTTCCTTCTCGTACCGGCGGATTATATTTTTTGCCGCTAATCGTTATTTAGTAACTTTACAGGTATATGTTTGCAGTAATTAGCCATTAGCTAATTACCAGAGTTGTGTCTTCTTTTGCAGTAGTCTGTGTTTTTATAACTTTTTTTTTACAGCCTTTTCCCACCTTCCTTTTTTCTGAGACTTATTTTTTTGTGACGTTTTGTATGAACTTTCCTTTAACGCTTTAATCAAGCATTGCATTGGACCATCGGCTGCAGCTGAACCATATCTTCACTCGGCACCCCACACCACCACTTGAAGCTTCTTCTTCTTCTTTCGGCTTCTCCCTTTATCAGGGGTCATCACAGCGAGCGAGTTTTAAACGTTTCCACCTCACCCTGTCCTCCACGTCCTCCTACTCTCACCCCCCCCCACCTCCCTGCATATCTTCATTTACCACAACCAAATAACTCCTCTTTGGTCTTCCTCTCCGTCTCTTGCCTGGCAGCTCCATCGCCAACATCCTCCCTACCAATATATCCACTATCCCTCCTCTGCACATGTCCAAACCATCTCAGTCTTCCCCCTCGAAATTTTGTCTCCCAATTTTCCAACCTCGAATTTTTGTCAGCGCGCATTTTCCACCTTGCTGTCCCTCTGATGATCTCATTCCTAATCCTGTCCACCCTAGACACTCCTAAAGAGAACCTCAACATCTTAAGGTCTGCCACCTCCAGCTCTGCTTCCTGTCTCTTTGTCAGTGCCACACTGTCTCTCTAAGCCATTACAACAAGGCTGGTCTCACTACTCTCTTATAAATCTTTCCTTTCACTGTTGGCTACGACCCTTTTGTCATACAGCACTCCTGACACTCTTCTCCACCCACTCCATCCGCCTGTACTCTCTTCTTTAAAACCTCCTTTCCACCTCACTCCCAATTTCCTTGGACTGTTGATCCCAAGTACCTGAAACTCCTGTACCTTTGTGACCACTGATCCCTGTAGCCTGACTGTTTTTTCACCTGCCTCCCTTTCCATTTACACACATGTATTCTTCTTACTACAGTTGACTTTCATTCCTCTCCTTTTTCATTTATACCTCCACCTCTCAAGTTCTCTTTCTACCTGTTCCCTGTTCTCACTACAGATGTCCAATGTTGTCCTGCAAACATCATAGTCCACGGCGATTCCTGTCTGACCTCATCTGTGAGTCTGTCCATCACCAGAGCAAATAAGAGGGGACTCGGGGCCGATCCTTGATGCAGTCCCACCTCTACCTTGAAGCTATCTGTCACTCCTACAGCACACATCTCACCGCTGTCATGCTGTTGTCATACATGTCCTGCACTAATCTAAACGTACTTTTCAGCCACTCGAGACTTCCTCATATACCACCACAGTTCCTCCCTTGGCACCCTGTCATAAGCTTTCTCCAAATCCACAAAGACGCAGTGGTAGCTCTTTCTGACCATCTCTATACTTCTCCATCAGCAGTCTCAAAGCAAAAATCACATCCATGGGGCTCTTCCTTGGCATGAAACCATACTGTTGTTCACACAGTATCACCTCCTGTCTGAGCCTAGCTTCCACAACTCTCTCCCAGCTCTTCATTGTGTGGCTCATCAACTTTATGCCCCTGTAAGGAGCCACAAATCTGTACATCCACCCTTCTGCTTAAAAAATCGGTACAAGTAAACTTTTCCTCCATTCCTCCGGCATACTCTCATTCACCAGAATTCCATTTTTTGTGAATAATCTAGTCAAAACACAACTCTCAGCTCTCCTAGACTTTTCCATAACCTCAACCGGTATGTCATCAGGTCCCACTGCCTTTCCGTTCTTCATCCTTTTCAAAGCTTTTCCTCACTTCTTCCTCGCTAATCTTTGCTACATCCTGTTCCAACAATTTCTACACCATCCAGCCTTCTTTCTTTCATTTTCTAACATTCATCAAACTCCTCAAAATACCTCCTTCCATCTTTCCCTCACCCTCTCCTCACCTGTCAGTACATTTCCATTTCATCCTTGATCACCCTGACATGCTGCACATCCTTTCCAGCTCTATCTCCTCTGTCTCAGCCAGCAGATACAACTCCTTCTCTCCTTCCCTACTGTCTAACCTTTCATATAACTCATCGTAGGCCTTCTGCTTGCCTTTCCTACCTCCCTCTTTGGCCCTTTGTGCCGCATCTCCTTGTACTCCTGCCTACTCTCTTTAGTCCTGTCCCTGTCCCATTTCTTCTTTGCTGACCTCTTTCCCTGAATAACCTCCTGCACTTCCTCGTTCCACCACCAGGTTTCCTTCATTCATTCTTGTTTGCCTGTCCAGAAGACACACCCAGTACCCCTTTCTACCTGTCTGTCTAATTACTGTTGCTGCTACTACCCGTCGTACAGGTCGTCTGGGAACTCTTTCCTATCACACCCAAAGCCTTTCTCAGCTCCTCTCTGAACTCCTTACAACTATTCTTCCTTTCTCAACTTCCACCATTTGGTCCTCTGCTCTGCCTTTGTCCTCTCTTCCTCTTTCCTAACCACCAGAGCCATCCTGCCACACCACCATCCAATGCTGCCTAGCTACACTTCTCCCCTGCCACTACCTTACAATCACCAATCTCTTTTAAGCTACCTCTTCTACATAGGATTGTAGTCTACCTGTGTGCTCCTCCTTCTTTTGGAAATAGTTGTAACCACAGCCATTTCCATCCTCTCTTTGTGCAAAATCCACCACCATCTGTCCTTCTTAGGTTCCTATCCTTAACACTCAAACCTGCCCATCACTTTCTCATCTCCTTTATTACGTTCACCAACATGGACCATTGAAAATCTTCACCAGTCAAGTCAGAACTATTTATATACGCTTTTTACAATGGAGGCATTGTCTCAAAGCAACTTTACAAGTTTAGATTATCTCTAAATTACTATGTCCAATCCCAAATTGAGCAAGCTTAGGGTGACAGTGGCAAGGAAAAACTCCCCGAGTGCTAATAGGAAGAAACCTTGGGAGGACCAAGACTCAAAAAGGGACCCAACCTCCTTGGGCGGCGTAGATGATAAATCTAGAGCGAAACTAATCATGTCATGGAGTCAAATTTCGAATAAAATGTGAAGTATGCACAATCGCATTAAGTGGCCCGGTTATTGTGGGGCTGGAGCTGATGACGGAAGCAGCTTGAGTGGAGCTACAGCGGATGAACATCATGTGTGCGGCTGGAACTGTGGTACCGGAACACAGCTCGGAGAGAAAACAGAAAATGTAATTAAGTTATGATTAAGAGCACAGTGTCTATTAACAATCACTGATGCCATGTCAATCACTGATTGCCATGTGTAGCATGAGACCCCGGCAGCATTAGCAATAGCAGCATAGCTAGAAAAGAGGAGAACTGGTAGGAAACACAGCCAAGAGGGGATCAGCATGAGACATTGGCAACCCCACGGGAGGCAGAAGACAGCAACCCAACGTCTCTGATCACCATAAGACTCTCTTTGACTATGAACCCCCAGCTCTGCCCTTATTCTAAGGCAAGTAAGGATGCACGAGTCAAGATCACAAGGACCGAAGCCCAGTTCATGAAAAAACTCCAGTCTCTCCTCCCTGGGAATGCTCTCAACCACTTCATCTAACTCCCCCAGAAAGAATGTCTCTTTCTCCTCTAATTCACAGCCAACTTGTGGTGCCATAGCCACTAACAACAATTCACCATTACACCCCTCAATTTCCAGCTTCAGACATATTATCCTATCTGACACGACATTCTTTACATAGTCCTCCTTCAGGACCACACCAACTCCATTTCTCTTCCTATCCACACGCATGGTAGAACAGTTTAAACCCTGCACCAATGCATCGAGCCCTTGCTACCCCTTCCACTTTGTCTCCTGCACACACAAAACATCGACCTTTCTCCTCTGCATCATATCAGCCAGCTCTCTACCTTTCCCTGTCATCGTCCCTACATTTAGGGTTGCTACCCCTCAGTGCTATATTCTGGCCCCTCCCTGATTTCTCTCTGTCTCCTCACATGCTTCCCTCCTCTTCGTCTTCGGGCAAACAGCAGTCCAATTTCCGCTTTGTGGTACCCTGTTTGCCTACCAGTACCAGTGGGCGGTCGTTGTTAAAACCGGGCTGCGACCGATCCGGTATGGTGAAATTATTATGAACTCGCATACTAGATTTGGCAAATATTTACACCGGATGCCCTTCCTGACGTAACCCTCAAAATTTATATCCGGCAACTAGAAATAACCCTGCCTGAGCAATCTAGCGGCTGGTTTTAACACACCACTCGAAGCTAAGTACCTTTAATTCATTAAATGTACTAACATTGGCTTTCTGCTGCGCTTGTTCCCTGTGCCGAGAGTGTGGCATTGTTTTTTAGCGATTCTTCCTCCGTCATTAGTTTAAATTTTATTTGTGATAGGTGTAGGCTTGTAGCCGTCTGACGAAGAAGACTTTAGTTTTAGAGGATCCTGACATTGAGAGAAGGGTAGTTCGAGCCCCCACCCCGGCAGAGCCCTCGCAGCCAGGGCACGTGGGTGATGGTTCGGCGACGTAGTTGTAAGGCCAGCCCACGAGAGCACCACTCTTTACCTGTTCACGTGTGTCCAACAGGTTTTTTACCCTCCTCAGTGATGCACCCACTGAGCAGCTGTTGCCTGTTGAAAGAGCTCTGGTCATAGGTGTGACTATTTTATGACACGTGAAGCTAGCTACCCCTTTAGGGACACCAGCAGCTAGAGTTACCTGTATCCCCGGAGCCAGAGTGCAGAACATTGTAACAAGTCAAGTCAGATCTATTTATATAGCGCTTTTTACAATGGAGCATTGTCTCAAAGCAACTTTACAAGTTTAGATTACTAACTACGTCCAATGCCAAATTGAGCAAGTCCCTAGGGCGACAGTGAGTGTAAAGGAAAAACACCCTAGTGTTTATAGTAAGAAACCCTTGGAGGGACCAAGACTCAGAAGGGGACTCCATCCTCCTTTGGGCGGCGTAGTAGATGATAAATGTAAGAACGAAACTAAAGTCCATGGAGTCATAGTTCGAATAAAATGTGTGAAATATGCACATCGGCATTAAATGCCCTGGGTATGATGGGGCTGGAGCTGATGACGGAAGGCAGCTTGAGTGGAGCTTAACATGAAAAATCATGTGTGGCACTGGAACTCTGCCGGAACACAGCTCGGAGAGAAAAACAGAAAATGTAATTAGTTATTGATTAAGAGCACAGTGTCTATTAACAATCACTGATGCTCTAGCACCATAAGACTCTTTGACTATGAAACCCCCAGCTCTGCCCTTATTCTAAGGCAAGGATGCACGAGTGAAGATCACGAGGACCGAAGCCCAGTTCAGCCAGACCGCCCACTCGACACTCCCGGCTAACGGACAAGGCAGGCAATCCAGACATGACTCCAGACTCTGGCCCCAGTGACCCAAGCCATGCATCCCGGTCTAAATCTAGTCAAAAGCCTGCGCAAATAGGTATGTCTTTAGGCCTAGACTTAAAAATTTGGAGAGTGTCTGAATCTCGAAGGAAAGTGGGAAGTTTTTTATTCCATAATTGGGGGGCCATGTATGAGAAAGCCTTTCCCGCTCCGCTGTGACTTTTTTAATTCTAGGAACTAAAAGAAGTCCTGTACCCTGTGAACGAAGTAGACGAGTTGGTTTGTAAAACTTTAAGAGTTCACTCAGATAAGTGGGGCCAGGCATGTAGAGCTTTATAAGTTATATAGAAGTATTTTGCAATCAATGCGGAATTTGACTGGTAACCAGTGCAGTGATGATAGAACAGGAACTGATATGATAAAATTTTCTAGTTCGAGTTAGCACTCGGGCGGCTGCATTCTGAACTAATTGAAGTTTATTTATAGATTTACTAGAGCGTCCACTAAGAAAGGCGTTTACAGTAATCCAAAACCTTGAGGTTTTATAAACGCATGAACAAGTTTCCTCTGCATAATTAAAAGAGAGAGGATATGTAGTCCCATATATCTTGTATATATACTGGGGCGGGGGGGGGGAGTTAGGTGTTACAGCTAAATTCCATTACAAGGCTAATTCTTTTGAAATACTGTTTCTTATGTGACTGATCCATCCTTATGGAAGTCAAAACCCACACTCTTTTCAGCTTATCACTATTTACCGCCCCTCCTACCGCCCTCCTGGTCCTATTCAAGAATTCTTCAGGAATTGCTAACTTTCTTTCCTACTTACTACTGTCAACAGATAAGGCTTTAATTGTAGGTGATTTTCAATTATTCACTTTGACAAAATTCAATTAAATTCATCCCCTACCCTTGGTTATGTGCCCAAATCCTTGTTCAAGTCTGCTGTTATCAAACCACTGATTAAAAAGCCAATCTTGACCCTTGTGTGATATCTAAAAATTATAGACTAATTTCAAATGTACCGTTTCTGTCCAAAATCTTAGAAAAAACTGTCTATCAGCAGCTCTGCAGTTACCTCCAAAGGAATGGTATTTATGAAACATTTCAGTATGGCTTCAGGCCCCATTATAGTACTGAAACAGCATTAATTAGGGTACTAAATGACTTGTTAATGTCCTCAGATAAGGGATGTGTTTCTTTTCTTGTTCTGTTAGATTTAAGTGAAGCATTTGACACTATAGATCATGATGTTTTACTAAACAGACTAGAAAATACTGTAGGTATTAAGGGATCAGCACTTTCTTGGTTTAAATCCTACTTAACTGACTGGTACCAGTTTGTTCATATAAATAATCTAAGCTCCAAGCTCTCAAAAGTGAAGTATGGCGTGCCTCAGGGGTCAGTGTTTGGCCCGCTTTTATTCTCTCTGTACATGCTGCCACTAGGCTCAGTTATCCGTGAACATGGCATTAGTTTCCACTGCTATGCAGATGATACACAGCTGAACATATCAGCCAAACCAAAGGACGGCCTTACAATCAACAAACTTGAGGACTGTGTAAAGGAAATAAGAGATTGGATGTTATTAAATTTTGTCTTACTTAACTCAGATAAAACTGAGGTTCTATTAGTGGGACCCAAGGCTGTGAAAGACAGGTTGGCTACATCTATCCTAAATCTAGATGGCTGTCCAGTATTGCCCAGATTGTCTGTAAAAAAACTTAGGCGTCATATTTGATTCAGATCTCTCCTTTGATGCGCACATTAGCAGCATCACTCGAATTGCTTTCTTTCAATTACGTAATATGGCTAAACTTAGAAATATCCTCTCTTTTAATGATGCAGAGAAACTTGTTCATGCGTTTACAACCTCAAGGTTGGATTACTGTAACGCCTTACTTACTGAATGCTCCAGTAAATCTATAAACTTCCGGCTTGTGGACAAGGCAGGCAGGCCGGACACGACTCCAGACTCCAGAGTTTATCCCATAGTTGGGGGGCCATGTATGAGAAAGCCTTTCCCCATGCTGTGACTTTTTTAATTCTAGGCACTAAAAGAAATCCTGCACCCTGCAAACGAAGTAGACGAGTTGGATTGTAAAACTCTAAGAGTTCACTCAGATAATGTGGGGCCAGGCTATGTGTAGAGCTTTATAAGTTATAAGAACTATTTTGTAATAAATGTGGAAGGAATTTACCGTATTTTTCGGATCCTAAGGCGCACTTAAAATCCTTGAATCTTTTCAAAAATGTGTGCTTTAAAATGCGGTGCGCCTAATGTATGAATTAATTCTGGTTGTGCTTTCTGACCTAGAACTGATTTCATGTGGTACACGGCACTCATAAATCTGTCAAAATGTTTTAGCACGGCCTTGGTAGGTTACGAAGCTTATGGCCACCGTAGTTAAGAGCATCGCGGAGTAATACGATCTGTGCTTCAACATTACGGTTCAACATTCATTAATTTATTTTATATATACCTGCTGCCCCAAAAAAGGCTCCTGGTAAGAGATATGCTTACGAAGCGGATTTCAAACTCTGCGCTATCAGTCACGCAGTTCAACATGGAAATGGAGCAGCTGCGAGAGAATTCAACATTAGTAAATCAATGGTACGGAAGTGGAGGAAGTAAGAAGACGCCCTGCGCCAGGTAAAGAAGACCAAACTGAGTTTCTGAGGTAACTTATAAGAGTTTTGTTTCATTTAATGCGCCTTATAACCCGGTGCACTTTATGTATGAAAATAGACCCGTTAGCAGTCGATCATTGATATTGCGCTTTATAACCCGGTGCGCTTTATAGCCCGAAAAATACGGTAATTGGTAACTAGTGTAGTGATGATAGAACAGGAGTGATATGATCAAATTGTCTAGTTCAAGTTAGCACTCGGGCTGCTGCATTCTGAACTAATTGAAGTTTATTTATAGATTTACTGGAGCATCCAGTAAGTAAGGCGTTACAGTAATCCAACCTTGAGGTTATAAACGCATGAACCAGTTTCTCTGCATAATTAAAAGAGAGGATATATAGTCCCATATATCTTGTATGTATACTTGAACTATGACTCCATTACTTATTAGATTATGTTTTAGCCCTATTTGCTCATGTTCTGCTGAAGTCTTGATATTCCGACTTCTCCCTATGCAGTTAAAGCCAGGTACTAACAAAATGTCAACAACTGTGTTTCTGTGCTCAATATTATTGCTGTTTGGTAAACAGCCTTAAGCGTCGACATTTCTTTTGCTAACTGCATGCCAGTGCAGTCCAGGCATTTACTTCACTCTCAACCAGGCATCACAGCTGAAGCAGGCTTCTTGGTCCTCCAAAGGTTTCTTCCTTATAACAGGTAGGGAAAGTAGTTAATGGCCATGGCAGTCTTCATATGAAACTGATCACTGGTTTCATTGTTATCTAATGGTGCTGGTATTTTCCAACTAGCTGAGGCTGAAGTCACTTAGACTGGGTGCTGAAACGTTTCTCCCACAAAACCTTATGTGCAGATGAACTGCTTCAACTTTCCAGGAACATGAAGGGTGTTTCTCCTTTCCACCGTCACACTAACCTTGCTCCATTTGGGCTTGGGCCTAGGTATTTGTAAAGCTGCTTAGTGACAATGTTCTTTTGTAAAAAAATCACTATATAGATAAAATCTGACTTAACTTGCCTTTCAGTAATTGTCCTGTGCTGTTTTACTTTTGGCTTATGCTCCCATCAAGACTTTTATTTACAAGACACCACACTTAAAAGCAAATACACACAATTAAAAAACGTCACTCTAAGTTCATATCAAAGTCCCACTAACTGGTTCCAGCTTGGTTGCCGAAGGAGGTCAGGTCCCTCCTGCGTCTTTGTCGTCCCGAGGTACCTTCCTCATAGTGCACTTGGGATCATACTGTCTTGGAAAGAGAACATCTAACAAGCACTAATACAGTTTCTCCCCAGTGTGAATGCGCTGGTGTTGTTGGAGATTACCCTTCTGAGTAAAGCTCTTCCCACACTGTGAGCACTCATACGGCTTCTCTCCCGTGTGAAGGCGCTTGTGGCGTTGGAGACTATCCTGTGAGGTGAAGCTCTTCCCACACTGCAAACAAGAGTACGGTTTCTCTCCGGTGTGAATGCGCTGGTGTCGCTGGAGATGAACCTTCTGAGTAAAGCTCTTTCCACACTGTGAGCACTGGTACAGACTCAGGCCCGCA
Source organism: Ancistrus triradiatus (assembly GCA_025084515.1). Classification (NCBI taxonomy): domain Eukaryota; kingdom Metazoa; phylum Chordata; class Actinopteri; order Siluriformes; family Loricariidae; genus Ancistrus; species Ancistrus triradiatus. The sequence goes on along the minus strand of JAJAGP010002690.1, from coordinate 10,658 downwards.
TGAAGGCGCTCATGGAGTCGGAGGCTACCCTGAAAAGGAAAGCACTTCCCGCACGTCGAGCACTGGAACGGTTTCTCTCCGGTGTGAATACGCTCATGTTGTCGGAGGCTGCCCAGCTGCGAAAACGTCTTCCCGCATTGTGAGCACCGATACGGTTTCTCTCCAGTGTGAACCCGCTGGTGTCGTTGGAGGGTACTCTGCTGAGTAAAGGTCTTGCCGCAGTATAAGCAGGGATACGGTTTCTCTCCCGTGTGAATGCGCTCATGTTGGCGAAGGTTATCCTGCTGGAAAAAGCTCTTCCCACACTGTGAGCAGTGATAGAGTTTCTCTTCTGTCTTAATACACTTGTCTAGTTGGAGATTACTAATTCTGCATTTCTGCATTTGTTCATGATGGATGTTACTCCAGAGAAGACAAGGGGATGTTCCTAGACTACTGGAGCTTCTTGAAGGTGTCGGATTCTCAAATTCATTCGCTTCTAATTTCACATCGTGTCTCCTGATATGGCATCTCTGGATGTGTTTGTTGAGGTAAAACTGAGATGTATAGGAAAGAGGACATATGGTGCAGGAAAACTGATGTAACAGATCATCATACTTTTCTGAAACAGAAGGAAATCATTCAGGGATTGCCTACAGTTTTAACCTTAGCAGTCACATGAAAAATGTTTATACTTAACCATTTTCTGAACTCTTTCTGTTCCAGATGTAGCTGAACGTAACACACACTGAGATCTTTGGCGTACTCCTCTTCGTACCACACACAAGAGCTCCTGTTCGGGTTCTATAGGTCGACAGGAACGGTAGAGAATCCCTCCTCCATACTGGAATGCCACCAGATTCTGCTCTGATCAGTACGAGCACAATTCACATACCTGAGAGAAGAAAGCAAGATAATCAATGATCAGGAACTATCAATAAGCAGGAGGAAGCCAATTCCATCCAATCACGATCAGGAAAATCAGTGATGTCATTCTTACCTCATCCAGTTAGCATTCATCTCTCTCTTAGCATCGATGTATTCCTCACACTTCCTGCTCCTGAAGATCTACAAAAAATCAATTTGACATTTCCATTTGCTCATTAATGGAACCACTGGCTTCACATTAAAGGAACTATATGGAAACTATATGGACTATGAACATTTCCAAATCTCCACCACACTGTCAGTAGAGTCCTAGATGTGATAAAGCTCAGAAATGGAATGAACTCACCACCCAGGAATATCCACTGTTCATAGCTTCCTCTTGCTCTACCACATCCCCCTGGTAGGGTCCAAAATGAGCACCAACTGGAACAGTCTGGCCCTTATTAAACACCCCCAGACCTGCATCAGGAATACCAGACTTCTGAACCTCTAGACCAGATGGAAGGGTTTTTCGGGCTCGATCTGGAACCCCCATGGGAACAGGGGTATCAGGGATGAAGAGAGCCGGACCATGAAGCTCACACTTGTTGATAAAGAAGGACTTGCAAAAGTTCACAATCTGGAAGAAGTGGAAAAGCGTTTTTGGTGATTAACCCTCAGAGTCCCAGCGTTCATTTAATTGATAAGCTTCTAATACTGAGGTTCTAGACGTGGTCTGACTTTCCCTATGTTGTGACGTATATACAGTCCTCTTCACAATTATTGTCCCACCTGATAACAATGAGTAAAATAAGCTTTTGGAGCATTTGAAGAATTTAAAGTTTATCAGAGTGTCTTGGAACTTTCAAGTATTGACCTATTACATTTATCATCTAAGCCACCCAAGCAGGTTGGGCCACTTTTTTGAGTTTTGGTCCTCCCAAGGATTTTTCCTTATAACATTTAGGGATTTTACTTGCCGCTGTCGAAATAACCTTCCTCAATTTGGGATTGGCCTTAGATATTAGAAGATAATCTAAAATTGTAAAGCTGCTTTGAGACAATGCTCCATTGTAAGAAGCACAATAGAAATAAATCTGACTTGACTTGGATGAGGACGGAAGCTTATTTTGCTCCCACTCACAGGGAGGAGGATGGTAAGAGATGCAAAGAATATCTCCAAGGATCAAGCTAAGGGTCACCAAGTCTAACAAAACCTACCATCAGACACCTCCTCCATGCCAATAGATTATTGGAAAAGTTGGCAGGAAAAAGCCTTTCCTGATATCTAACCACTTTTACAGCTGGAGTTTGCCGAATGCGACTGGGACTTTAACTGGAACCATATTCTAAGGTCAGAGGCTTTTTGGTAACAAACACTGAAGGTGGGTTTGGGGTAAAAAGTAGGACGAGTGCACTGAAAATAACCTGATGCCCAGTGGAGCTGTTTACCTCCAAACTGAAATTGGGTGATTGCTGGATCTTCAAACAGGACAATTATCCAAAATTTCAACACAAAAAAGGTTTAGTGCCACACGATCAAGCTTCTGCCATGAACGTCTCGGTCTCCTGATCTAAAACCCATTGAAAACCTGTGTGGGGGAGCGAAAGAGGCGAAAGGACCAAGAACTGTAGATCATCTGGAGAGATTCTGTCAAGAGGAATGGTCTCAAATTTCCTGCTCTGGATCTCCGACCTTAGAAGGTCTTATAGGAGAAGAATAAGAGCTGTTTTATTGGTAAGGGAGCTTGTACAAAAGACTTTTATAATTTTAAGTGTTTTACCCACTTAAACACCTAAATATCGCACTCTAAATCAACATGTTATCTTACAGAGATGATCTTCTTCCTCAGCTTCTTCCTCCTCAATCTGTTGGTCCACAGAGCTAGACGTTCCTCCATCTGAAATACCAGCATGAACAAATTTAGAATTGACCCGTTTGAGCTTGGTCCAGGAAAAACCTAATCCTAATAATTCTCTTACAGGTGTAATCTTCATCTTCGGCATCTTCCTCCTTAATAATCATCTTCAGGATCCCTTCACTATTCTGTTGATCCTCAGGGAGCTCGTGAGTGTTGGGCCTCTCTCCAGTGTGAGTGCGCTGGTGTTTTTGGTAAGAACTTTGTAGGGTAAAGCTTTTCTCGCACTGCGAGCACTGATACGGCCTCTCTCCAGTGTGAAGGCGCTTGTGGCGTTGGAGACTGTAGTGTGAAGTGAAACTCTTGCCGCAGTGCGAGCACGAGTACGGCTTCACCCCCGAGTGCCGAAGCTGGTGTTTATGAAAAGAACTTTGATGGGTAAAGCTCTTGCCGCACTGCGAGCACCGATACGGTTTCTCTCCGGTGTGAATGCGCTCGTGCTGTCGTAGGTTATCCTGCTGTGAGAAGCTCTTCCCACACTGCGAGCACCGAAATGGCTTTTCTCCGGTGTGAACCCGCTGGTGTCGCTGCAGATTACACTGCTGAGCAAAACTCTTGCCGCACTGCGAGCACTGATATGGTTTCTCTCCAGTGTGAATGCGCTCGTGCTGACGAAGGTTATCCTGCTGCGAAAAGCTCCTCCCACATTGTAAGCACCGATACGGTTTCTCTCCAGTGTGACCGCGCCGGTGTTGCTGGAGCTTACAATGGTAAGCAACACGTTTTACACAGTGTGAGCAGTGACACGTTTTCTCTTCATCCATAATGCTCTTGTCCTGGTGGAGTTTCCTCTGTTGAGTAAAGCTCCTCCCACAATCTGAGCAGCGATGAACACATTTCTGCGTTTGTTCTCGATAGGCGTCAGTACAGGTAGAACCAGTGGACGTTTCCAGACTGCTGGAGCTTCTTGTAGGTGTCGGATTCTCAGATTTATTCTCTCCTAATATCAGCAGCTTCACATAACATCTCCGGATATGGCATCTCTTGATGTGTTTGTGGAGGTAAATCTGAGACGTATAGGAAAGTGGACACAAAGCGCAGGGGAATCCATCTGAAGGGGCATCATTTGTTCCTGAATTACAAAAAGAAACCAAGGGTAAGAATGAAATGAGGGAAGTGGATACACCATGGACAAAATGGAAAACCTTGGCTGACTGAATAATGTTTGTACTGAATAATGTTTGTACCATTTGCAGAACACTTTCTGTTCCAGATGTAGCTGAACGTAACACTGAGATCTCTGGCGTACGCCTCTTCGTACCACACCAAGAGCTCCTGTCCGGGTTCTATAGGTCGACAGGAACGGTAGAGAATCCCTCCTCCATACTGGAACGCTACCAGATTCTGCTCTTGATCAGTACGAGCACAATTCACATACCTGGGAGAAGAAAGCAAGATGATCAATGATCAGGAACCATCAATAAGCAGGACGAAGCCAATTCCATCCAATCAGGAGCAGGAAAAATCAGTGATGTCATCTTACCTCATCCAGTTAGCATTCATCTCTCTCTTAGCATCGATGTATTCCTCACACTTCCTGCTCCTGTAGATCTACAAATAATCAATTCGATATTTCCATTTACTCATTAATGGAACCACTGGCTTCACATTATAGGATCTATATGGAACCAAGGACAATGAACATTTCCAAATCTCCACCACACTGTCAGTAGAGTACTAGATGTGACAAAGTTCAGAAGTGGAATGAACTCACCACCCAGGAATATCCACTATTCATAGCTTCCTCTTGCTCTACCACATCCCCCTGGTAGGGTCCAAAGTGAGCACCAACTGGAACAGTCTGGCCCTTATTAAACACCCCCAGACCTGCATCAGGAATACCAGACTCCTGAAACCTCTAGACCAGGTGGAAGGGTTTTTTCGGGCTCGATCTGGAACCCCCATGGGAACTGGGGTATCAGGGATGAAGAGAGTCGGACCATGAAGCTCACACTTGTTGATGAAGAAGGACTTGCAAAGTTCACAATCTGGATGAAGTTCAAAAGCGTTTGATGATTAACCCTCAGAATCTTAACCAGTATTACCATTTATATCCTCCATATCGTACTCTAAATCACCATGTTATCTTACAGAGGTAATCTTCATCCACAGCTTCCTCCTCCTCCTCCTCCTCCTCCTCATTCTGTTGGTCCACAGAGCTTGACATTCCTCCATCTGAAATACCAGCATGAACAAATTCGGAATTAAAACCAGAAACATAAACTCAGAGGTTTAACCCCACACTGGACTCCAATAACTCAGTTATCTTACAGAGGTAATCTTCATCATCAGTCTCTTCCTTTTTTATAATCATCTTCTGGATGTCTTCTTCATTTTGTGGATCTTCAGGGGGGTCGTGTTCCTCGGAGCTTGATCTTCCTCCACCTGAACTCGTACAATCCTCTGTCTTCACATCCTCACAGAGAACAATAAAACCTGGATTATTTTTATGTAGAGTTGAGCTGAGCTGCTTCTGTTCTACACATCATTCATTTGTACCTGAGACTCAGCAGGATCAGGATTCTGTAGCCGCCTGCTTTCTGCTGATTCCATTACAACTCAACTGGAATAATAATAATAGTCATCATCATCATCATCACAAGCTCTTAATTAAGACAAACACAGAAAACACAACCTATTAAAGCCAAACTGGACATAAATGCCTACACCAATTAGAAATGTTACAATCCTTCTTTAAAACCTCACTTATTGAGCTAATTTGCAAACCCTGCATCATCTTAAATGAACAGAAAATCAGCTTTGTACGTTAAGTTAATGTGCATCATGTATGGATCTTATTCAAAACGGAACAAATGGAACAAATAAACATGACATTCAGAATTGAATGTAACAGACAATATTGAAAATAAATACCTCAACTTCACCCAAACTCATCAATATCACATCCACAATCACAAAAAAAACCTAGATTTGATTCGATTTCAATTTGATCAGTTTGACGTTGGTTTCGGTTGGAAAGACGATGATTGGTTTGGAAATAGCCTGTCCAACCCCACGTCTTCCCCTGCTATAAACAGCACACTACATAGTGAGCATAAGCCATTACTTCACCCCCTATGTAGTGCACTTCTATAGGGAGTACCAATCAGTTCGGGATTCCGCAGCTTCAGTTGAACTTACCTTGTGTTTTAAAGCAGAACGGAGTGAATCAGCTCAAATCCACACAGCAACCATCTTTTATTGGAACTCCATCGAACCAAACTGTGCTTATAAAGCAGAAATATGATCATGGAAACACAAAAACATCCAACTTTCAAACCAACACAATCCCCACTGCTGCTGCCTTACCTCTTACGTGTATTAACATGGTGGAGCAATCTGTGATGTGTTACCGCCCCCTACTGGACTAGAGTGGGTAGTACCTGATTTTGGAATTCTGATCGACTTTGCTAAACGTACAACGTTAATTAGTGAACTGACGGGATTACTAGTTAAAAAAAAAAACACACTCTATAATAACTCCATCTTTATCATGATTTTTATATTAACAAATGCTGACTTATATCATCAGACCCCGTGAAAAAGACACTGAAGAATATTTCAACAACTAATTTTTAATACTGCAAGTTTACAGACACCTCATCAGGTAGATGCACACTATCCAAACATTTTATTAGGGAACACTGGGTTAATACTGGGTAACTCCTCCAGTTGCTCTCAAAACAGCATCAGTTCTTCTGGGCATGGATTCCACAAGATGCTGAAAACACTCCTTAGAGATTCTTACAGCCAAAAATGTTTGGTTTCTCAGGGAGCATACATTACTTTTTCTTCTCTTTTGCACTGATATTGCAACATTCTTTGGGCATCCTCCATCTCAGACATAAGGAGAAGATGCAAGCTCCAAACGCTTTCCCTGCTGTAACACGTTGGCAACCTTTTTCGTGATGCAGTGGTTAAACTGTGATCTCAGTTCCAGAGATCCATGGTTTGATTCCTGGCCCAGACCCCACTTGTGTTGGTGTGGGTTTCCCCTGATTTTGAACACACTAGGTCAATCGGCATCTCTAAGTGTTCCAGTAAATGTGAATGCATAAACCCTACAATACAGTTGGACCCCGCCTTGCACTCCGTGCTGCCGGTTAAGCCCCGTCTCCCTGTGACTCTGAATGAAATAATTGTTTTACTTTGCTTCCACACCAAATACATTCATTGTTAAATCACTGTTAATGTCTTGCCTTACAGTCCCTATCAATTTTGTCCCTCCTGACCAGGAGGTTAAAACCAATCCAAGACCAAGTCTAAAACAAAAATACAATAAACAAAAAACTCATGCTCGACTGAAACAAAATTATTAAAATTATTTCAGTGTTTAGGTGCCATTAGCTGATGACTCTGTATAGGCTGCCCACAGAGGTCGGGCCACATTTTGAGTCTTGGTGCTCCCAGGGGTACTTCCTTATATCATTTAGGAATTTTACTTGCCACTGTCACCCTAGCCTTGCTCAGTTAGGGCAGTCGGCCTAGTCTATAGTAAAGCCAAGGTAAAAAGCACTACATAAATAAATCTGACTTGATTTGATGATTGGACAAGCGTGAAGCCTGGTCTGCATCGGAGGTTTGGAAGGGTTTCTCTCCTGTGTGGACGCTCTGATGTCGCTGGAGACTGCTCTGTCGAGTAAAGCTCTTCTCACAGTGCGAGCAGTCGTACGGCTTCTCTCCGGTGTGAATGCGTTGGTGTCGTTGGAGCGTACTCTGCTGAGCGAAGCTCTTTCCACACTGCGAGCACTGGTACGGTTTCTCTCCGGTGTGAATGCGCTGGTGTCTTTGGAGAGTGTTCTGTCGGGTAAAACTCTTCTCGCATTGTGAGCACGGATATGGCTTCTTGTCCACGTGAACTGGCTGGTTGGTGTGGGGAGTAAAGCTTTCCCCACACTCCGAGTACTCTTGTGGTTTCTCTCTTGTGTGAATGCGCTGGTGTTGCTGGAGAGAAATCTGTTGAGTAAAGCTCTTGCCGCACTCTGAACAGTGATAGGGTTTCTCTCCGGTGTGAATGCGCTCATGTTGTTGGAGATTACCCTTTTGTGAAAAGCTCTTCCCGCACTGCAAGCACCGATATGGTTTCTCTCCGGTGTGAATGCGCTGGTGCCGCTGGAGATGACTCTGCAGGGTGAAAGTCTTGCCGCACTGTAAGCACTTATACGGCTTCTCTCCCGTGTGAATGCGCTGGTGCTCCTGGAGATGACTCTGCTGAGTAAAACCCTTCCCGCACTGGGAGCACTGGTACGGTTTCTCTCCGGTGTGAACTCGCTTATGCTGCCGAAGGTTACTCTGCAGTGAAAAGCTCTTCCCACACAGTGAGCAAGAGTATGGCTTCTCTCCCGTGTGAAGCCGCTGGTGATTCTGAAGAGTGGCCTGATGGGTAAAACATTTCCCACACTCCGAGCACTGGTGTGGTCTCTCTTTCGTATGAATGCGCTGGTGTTCCTCGAGAGAAATCTGTCGAGTAAAGACTTTTCCACACTGTAAGCAGTGATAGGGCATCTCGCCGCTGTGAATGCGCTGGTGATTTTGGAGACTATCAACGGATCTAAAAGTCTTTGAACAAAGCAAGCAGCCATAGAGTTGATCTCCGGTGTGAATACGCTTATGTCGCTCGATATCATACCGATGGACAAAATTACTTCCACAATCTGAGTACTGATGTGTTTCCTCTTCTTCCTTAACACTGTTCTCTAGATTTTTATGATGGCTGTTACTGCAAAGAGGACCAGTGGATGATTCAGACTGATTCTCTCCTACGTTCAGCAGCCTCACATCGCATCTCCTAACACGGCATCTCTTGATGTGTTTGTCAAGGTAAATTTGAGATGTACAAGAGAGAGGACACAAGGTGCAGGGAAACTCCTGTACCAGAGCATCACTTGCTCCTGAAACAGAAAAAGAAATCTGTTTTCAGACTATATAACTTGTATTAGTGAATCGACTGCACAATTTTGACATAATCAGTCAAATGCACTTAAGGAAGACATTTTTAAATTGAAATTCTCTGTGAATATTTACTCATGTACATGTCTGCCATGGCACATTTCCCCTGACCTTTCTGAAACTTCCACTTCATTAGGTACACTTAATTCCAACCTTAATTCTTTGTGGAACAGATTGACCTAGGTGCTGGAAACATTCCTCAGATATTTTGGTCCATATTGGCATCATGCAATTGCTGCAGATTTGTCATCTGCACATCCATGATGAAACAAGGTTTAGAAGGGTTGCATCAAAGGGCAGAGAGGCGACAAAGAAGGAAAGAGTGGCGACAAAGAAAGGTAGAGGGGCTGCAACAAACAATTGAGGGGCCGTAATGAAGGGCAGAGAGGTGCCAACGAAGGGCAGAAACAAACGACAGAGGGGCTGCAATGAGAGCCTTCAACGAGGGGCACAGGGACTGCAACAAGGGACCACAACAAGTGGCAGAGAACCCATAAAGGGCAGAGGACCGCAGGGAGAGGCAGAGGGGCTGCAGCAAAGGGAAGAAGAGCTGCATCAAAGGGCAGAGATGCTACAACAAAGCACAAAGAGGCTGCAATGAGAGGCAGAGTGGTGGCAAGGAAGGGCAGAGGGGCAGCAACAAAGAGCAGAGAGGCAACAAAGAAGGGAAGAGAGGCTGCAATGAATGGTGGAGTGGCCAAAACATTGTGCGGAGGGGCTGCAAGATGGGGCAGACGGGTTTCAATGAAGTTCAAAGGGTACACAACTAAAGGCAGAGGGGCAACAAGAATAAGTAAAGGGGCCGCAACAAAGGGCAGAGGGGCCTTATATATATATATATATATATATATATATATATATATATATATATATATATAAAAATAGCCTCCCATATAATTACTGCCTTGGTAATTACAAGTTCTTTAACCCCAACTGATGCAGGGAGTAGCTTCTCATTTATTAAACAACCATGTTGAAAGACGCATCCTGTGGTCATGGAAAAGATGTTCATCTGTTATTAATTAATGCAAGTCTGGACAGAAATAAATGTTGTGACATTGCAGAAGCAGTTCTGTCCAGAGTTGCATTACTTTTTCCCACAAGACCTTGCACTGATGATGGGGAATTTGGACCACTGTGCAAAGTCTTCTCCAGCACATCCCAAAGATTCTCAATGGGGTTCAGCTCTGGACTCTGTGGTGGCCAATCCATGTGTGAAAATGAAGCTGAAACATAATCACCAATGCAGTAATTATCTGATAGGAGACTCTTTTTTTTAACTGTTTAACTATTTGCTTAGTTAAATCCAGCTGATGACCTTTTTTTTCGGCCCGGCATGGTATACACTGTATATATGTGCTTTGTCGTTTACGTTTATTCATTTATTTAACGTCACTATCAGCATCAGTGGCCATGTTCAGCAACACACACAAGGTTACATCCATACACAAGGTCATCTCTAGACAAGTCACTCATACACTCAAGTCAATACCAATTTAGTGTAATCAATTAACCTAACATGCATGTCTTTGGACTGTGGTAGGAAACCGGAGTACCCGGAGTAAACCCACGGAGAGGACATGTAGACTCCACAAAGAAAGGACCCAGGCCGCTCCACCCTGGGATTGAACCCAGGACCTTCTTGCTGTGAGGCGGCGATGCTACCCACCGAGCCGGCCCCATATGCTTTGTCAAACCACATATTCGGCGGGCTGATGCTGTTTTAAACGTCTTATTAAATATGTTATTCCGATCGTTTTCGAGTTGATCCTTCACGGCTTATTTTCGCCATGTATGTAATCCAAGCAGCACACTGCAAAAGCTTTCACTCCAGTGACATGGTTGTGTGCAAAATGGATAACAAAGCCCTTAGTAGTGTCCCTAGTCCATCATCAGTAATGTGGTATTTAGGGAGCCTATCTAGTTACCTAGCTAAGTAGCTCT